>JAJKFI010000129.1:1590687-1609034 GCA_029204185.1 Lerista edwardsae | reverse complement strand
TCTCTCTCTCTCTCTCTCTCTCTCTCTCTCTCTCTCTCTCTCTCTCTTTGTGTGTCTGTGTCTGTGTCTGTGTCTGTGATAGAAAGCAATAAGAGATTGATTGGAATAGCTGGCAGCTTCCCAGGTGTTACATTTCCTGAATCTTTTTCCTTAGGAGATGATCTCTGCTACTGAGATCAGGCCTCAAAATAATAATGTAGCATTTGGGGAGAAAGATGTAGCCCAGGAGGCCAGCACTGGAGGCCAAGATGGAGAAGACCTCCACGGCCACCATGGACTTCCCCTTGGTGCTCAGGTAGGTTGGGACAAAAGAGACCCAAACGCTGCAAAACACCAGCATGCTGAAGGTGATAAACGTGGCTTCATTGAAGCTGCTGGGCATCTTTCCTGCTAGAAAGGCCACTATGAAACTCATGAGAGCCAGGAAGCCCTGGTGACTGAACCTTCATTACACTCCACTATGATCTCTCCAGCCAGGGAATGGAAGTCCAAATTTGGGAAAGGGGGAGATGTCGTCAGCCAGATTCCACAGATCATAGCTTGAATAAGTGGACAGAGCAGGACAATGGAGTTTGTCAGTTGTCTCCCCAATATTTTTCTTGCAAAGTTTCCTGGCTTGGTGGCCATGAAGGCCAGAACCACCGTGACAGTTTTTGCCAGCACAGATGAAACAGCAACAGAGAAGATTATGCCAAAAGCAGCTTGTCGGAGAAGACAGGTGACCTTGCCAGGTTGACTGATGAAGAGGAAGGAGCAGAGGAAGCAGAGCAGGAGGGAGGTGAGAAGGATGTAGGTGAAGTCTCGGTTGTTGGCTTTGACAATTGGAGTGTCACAGTGTTTAATGAAGGCTGTGAGCACTAAAGATGTGATCAGAGACAGGAAGTGTGTAAGAGAAGCTAAGACAAATCCCAATTTCTCATGATATGAAAGGAAGTTGATATTCTTGGGAATACACAGGACTTGGCCCTTGCTTGGCTGCTGATGTTCTGGGCACTGGACACAGGAAACCGCATCTGGAATAAGTAATCATTCTTTAAGCACCCCAAATATTTGTGCATGTATGGTACTAGTTTAAACTACACCAAAGGAACAAGAATGATCCATTCTACACTTTGCAAGAACTCCACAATCCTTTGTTCCTCCTGCTCCAATAGTCACTTCTGAGTTCTCCCGTTCCATGATAGCTAATGTATGCCCAGGGTATATCTTTGTAATGTAAAGACTAGGAAAAATAAGAGCCAGATCAAACCTCATGGATCGTCCATCTAGTGCAATACTGTGTTTCCCACAGTGACCAACTGGATCCCACTTGGAAGACTACAAGCAGTAGATGAAGGTATACTCCTCTGAAAACAAAAAAGGCATATCAATATGAAAGAACTGTATGATCAGTATGAAAGATCTCGAGATTTTCTGAATGACCAGAATCTCAGTATTGCAGACCCCAAGATTTCACAAAAGGAGTTCTTGTATAGGCACTAAGGCTTCTGAAGTGCCTATTTGAATTCTGAAGAGAAATTCATTTTCAGGTTTTAGGCCACATTCACAAAATTCAGATAGTTACCAGATGTTTTACCTTAACTCTGTAGGGCTTTCTCGAGGGAATAAAATGAAAAATGCTGACCCCTAGAATGCCCTTGGAACTGAATATCTCACTCTACTGCATAAAATGAACAAACTAAGCAAATATTCCTGTAAAGAGATTTTTATAGTTAGGTTTTTTCAATCAACCAGTTGTTAATCCATCCCAACCCCAATTCCTTATTATGGTGAGGGAACAGGTCTTACTAGGTCTTGGTGAGGGAATAACAGTACCGAGCATAGAGCTATAGGGAAGCCATCGAAATGCTTCGATAAGCATAATGACAACATGAAGAGACTCAGGGCGCAATGCAGACCCGTACATAGTGCCGATGCAATGTTGTTGCATTGGTGCCAACCAGTGCTCCCGCATTGGTGCTAGGGTGCTCTGGCTGACGCTACTCTGGAGAGCCACCCTTGCGCCAGCTGAACTGGGCAGGGGTGAGCAGGCCAGTGGGCATGCTTGGCTCGGGGAGAGGGTTGGGGTTGGGATGCGGCCATTAGACCGCATCCAAGGCCCTGTCCCCAGGCCATGCGGCTCCGATTCAGACCGTGCAGCTTCCTTGGACCTGTGCCTGCAATTTTGCAGGCACAAATCCGAGGAACCTGGCAAGGAGGCTGGAGCCTCCCCTGGTGGCCTGCCTGTTCTGGCGCTACTTAGGATTGCGCCCTCAGTCTCAGCCATGCCTGGACACAGTCCTCAGTAGAACCAACATTTTAAGATTCAACTAGGAACAAGCTGAAACAAGTGTCTTTGAGAACAAAGGAAACAGACAACTAGATGATGGAATGGGGTAGCTATTGGGGTAGGGATTGATTAACAGCTGAATGATTCAAAAAGCCTGACTATAAACATTTTGGTATCTAGATGAGAATAGGCTCTGCTGGTGGCAGGTGCTTTTGTCTATGCTTAGAGTTCTTCATAGAGTGTCTATGCTTGAGCTTTAGGCAGGTATTGTTAGTTTTAGGCAGGTATTGTTAGCAGGTATTGCTTAGTTTGTTGGTTTTATGCAATAGAGCGAGATATTCTGCTCCAAGAGGGTTTTCGGTGCCAGTTTTTTTACTTTTACTTTTTTTTCCCTTGAGAAAGCCCTACAGAGTTAGAGCAAAACGTTGGGATTTTGTGAATGTGGCCTAAAACCTGAAAATGAATTTCTGTAAAGGTATTCTTGCTATTTTATGACAGATAAAATATCTCAATAGGAGGTACTCCAATGTCCACAATTTCACTTGTCGCCTTGAAATCTGCAGTTGGTTCACTACCTGGTTAGGCCATAAAATGGCATCAGAATTAATGTGAAAATCTGCCTCTAAGGGAGACACTGGATCCATCCATCCAACTTTTCATCGAGCCAAAGACGTATTTGAGAAGATGACGCAGTTCAGAATATCAAATCCTGCAAATTTCACCTGTTTTTCTACAAAAGACACTTCCTCTCCAACACTGTTGTTGAAGCCAATGTTCCTCAAGAAAGCATGGACCTGGAATGGCAGATTTTGTAAAGTAGCATGAGAAGAAAAGAG
Organism: Lerista edwardsae; assembly: GCA_029204185.1. Lineage (NCBI taxonomy): Eukaryota > Metazoa > Chordata > Lepidosauria > Squamata > Scincidae > Lerista > Lerista edwardsae. The sequence continues at coordinate 1,605,929 of JAJKFI010000129.1, read as the reverse complement.
TAGAAGATCCTTTTTAAATACCTGGCCATAAAAGCAACTCTATTCATTTCTGGAATGATAAGTTTTAGAGCGCAATCCAACACCAACACCAACACCCCACACACACACTTTGGCCGCCATTGGCCAAGCACTGTTGCGAACATGCTGTAAAACATGCTCACACCAATGCTTCTGGCGCAGGGCCAACACAGGCAGTTGCCTTGTGTTGGGATTCTGAGAAGCCATCACATGTTAGTGTAGAATCCCTGTAGCTATTTCGACCAGGACACTGCCAGAAGCAATAATCAGTGGCACCTGTGTGTGTGTGTAAAGCAAGGTACTGTGCCCTAATCACCACAGCAGCTGTGTGTGTATGTGCAGGTTAGCACGGAGCCAAGCAGGGATCTGATTGGCCAGACTCAGTATTTAGGTGCTGTCCAGCCAAGCCTCTGTGTGGGTTGGAAAGAGAAAGGAATGTGGAGGTGCTGCTGTTTATGCTATCTGTTGCTGTAAGAACTGCCTTTCTATGTAATGTGATTTTGACCTCAAATGTGCTTGTGACCATTCTACTTGCCTGCTACTCTGGAATCCAAATATATGTATTCAAGGTAAAACTACATCTGTTTTGCCTCTTTACCTCGCTGCTGAATTGTGTCAGCTCTGCTACTCTGGGGATCACACTACGTTGTGCTGTTTTTTCCATGACTTGCATTTCTACTCTGTGTGTGTTTCTGCTACCCGTTTGAAGCCTCAAAACCCTTCACGTCAGCCCTCCAGTGCTGGAACAATTCCCTCCTGCCACTCCTTGTTCAGCTGAATTCAGCTGGCACAGGGGCTATCCTGGGTGGGGGGAACATGGGAGGGGGGGGGGGGGAGGGGTGTTCCAGCAATCAGGGTGCCCTGGGGGGGTGGATTTTGGATGCAACTATTAGGCCACATCCAATCCCCCATCCCCAAGCTATGCAGCCTTGATTCCTTCTGCCGCCACATGCTCAGACTTGCGCCTGCTAAACAGCAGGTGCAGATTTGAACCTTCCCATTGGGGCAGCTGGCACCTACACCAGGGTAAGGGGACATTCATCCCCTTACCCAGTGTAGGCTCCAGCCTGAGTTGGATACAGCACAGGCCAGCCGGCCTGCCTGTTCCAATGGAATTTAGGATTGTGCCCTTAGGTTTCTCTATTGATTATTAGCTGGCAATACCCATAATGTCAAGAACAATGCTTAGAGAGAGATGCCATTCTTCTTTGCTAGCATAAGACATAGGAAAATTCAGAGGATGCAGTCAGACCATGACTCACAGTAGGGAACACACTAAAGGGAGAACCTAGTTACTTTAATGAATATAAGAGCCCAAGACCAGATGAACTACAAGAAGCTGGCAAATGTTCTCTTGGAGCTGCAAAGTGGGATCTTTTCAGCCCTCCTGGACATGGAGAATTTATCCCAAGACCTTCTTCCATGCAAAGTAGGTGCTCCAGCACTGAAATATATGACACGTTCAGCATTTCTGCTATTGCAGTCACTTGCCTAATCTATATATATAAAGAAGAGCGTGGGTTTGTGTGTATGTATGTATGTATGTATGTATGTATGTATGTTTCGCATAGGCTTCGCAACGCCTGGAGCGATCGGCACGAAACTTGGCACGCATACACCTTGCGGCCTGGCAACAAACACTGCGGGGGTCGGGGGGCTCTAGCGCCCCCGGGGGCAGGGGTACGTGGGGGTCCCCGCGTGAAGACGGCCGAAAACGGCCGAAATCGGCGTCAAGTCCATAGTTTCCGGTGTCACCAAGACGACCGGCGACACTCCTGACGCCATTGAAGTCTGGGTTCGGCCCCCCCTCGACGTGGGGGGCAAGAAGGGGTGCGAAATAATGTCCGCCATGCCCTGCTGGAACGCCTGGACCGATTGGCACCAAACTCGGCATGCGGAAGCCTAGCAGCCTGGCCACAAACACTGTGGGGGTTGGGGCCCCCTAGCACCCCCAGGGGCAGGGGTGCGCAGGGGGTCCCACATGAAGATGGTCAAAAACGGCCGAAATCGGCATCAAATCCACAGTTTCTGGGGTCGCCGAGATAAGTGGCGACGCTCCCGACGCCATTGGAGTCCGGGTTCGGCCCCTCCTCGACGTGGGGGGCGAGAAGGGGTGCAAAACAAAACGTCCGCCATGCCCTGCTGGAACGCCTGGACCGATTGGCACCAAATTTGGCATGCGGAAGCCTGCGGCCTTGCCACAAACACTGCAGGGGGCGGGGGCCCCTAGCATCCCCGGGGGCAGGGGTGCGCAGGGGCCCCCACGTGAAGATGGCAGAAAATGGCTGAAAACGGCGTAGAGTCCATAGTTTCCGGGGTCACCGAGACAACCGGCGACACTCCCGATGCCGGTGGAGTCTGGGTTCAGGGCCCCCTCGGCACGGGGGCCAGAAGGGGTGTGAAACAAAATATCCGCCATGCCGTGCTGGAACGCCTGGACCGATCGACACGAAACTTGGCACGCATACACCTTGCGGCCTGGCGACAAACACTGCGGGGGGCAGACCCCCCCTAGCGCCCCTGGGGGTGGGGGTACACAGGGGTCCCCATGTGAAAATGGTCAAAAACAGCCAAAATCGGCATCGAATCCACAGTTTCTGGGGTCGCCGGGGTGAGCGGTGATGCTCCTGAAACAGTTGGAGTCTGGGTTCAGGCCCCCCTCGGTGTGGGGGGTGAGAAGGGGTACAAAACAAAAGGTCCGCCATGCCGTGCTGGAACTCCTGGAGCGATGCACACCAAACCCGGTACGCGCGTGCCTTGCGGCCTGGTGACAAACATTGTGAGAGTCAGGCTCCCCTGGTGCCCCCGGGAGTGGGGGTACAGGGGTCCCCCCGCATGAAAACGGTCAAAAACGGATGAAATCGTCGTCGGTTCTGTAGTTTCTGGGGTCGCTGAGGCGAGCGGCGACGCTCCTGACGCTGTGGGAGTTCGGGTTCGCCCCCGCTCAACATGGGGGGCAGAAGGGGTGCGAAATGAGACGTCCGCCATGCCCCACTGCGACGCCTGGAGCGATTGGAGCCAGACTCGGCATGCACATGCCTTGCGGCCTGGTGACAAACAGTGCGGGAGTCAGCCCCCCCCCTAGCGCCCCCAGGGGTGGGAGTGCGTGGGGGTCCCCATGTGAGAACGGTAGAAAATGGACAAAATCGGCGTCGGATCCATAGTTTCTGGGGTCGCCGAGGCGAGTGGCGACCCTCCTGACACTGTGGGAGTTTGGGTTCGGACCCCCCTCAACATGGGGGGTGGGAAGGGGTGTGAAACAAGATGTCTGCCATGCCATGCTGGAACGCCTGGAGCGATTGGCGCCAGACTTGGCATGCACGTGCCTTGTGGCCTGGCGACAAACACTGCAGGGGTCAGGCCCCCCCCCAGTGCCTCCGGGGGTGGGGTGCACAGGGGCCCCCACATGAAAAATGGTCAAAAACGGCCAAAATCGGTGTCGGAACCGTAGTTTCCGGGGTCACCGAGGTGAGTGGCAATGCTCCTGAGGCGGTTGGAGTCTGGGTTCGGCCCCTGTCAGCATGGGGGGTGAGAAGGGGTGCAAAACTCATACACTCTGGAAGATCATTTTGTTACCTGGGCAACACCGGGTAACAAAAAGCTAGTGAACAAATAAAGTAAAACTGAATTCCAGCCTTTGTCCTTCCTTTTAATTGTTATATGATAAAATGGGAGGTGACTCCGGAAAAGGATGTTACCTGAAAGGGCCTGACATTGAGAAGAAATGACCTCTTGCTGCCCTTTGTCCCTGAGCTTTCTGATCCCCGTGAGTACAAGGCATGTAATGCATGTGCCACAGAATAGATGGTATGATATATGCTGTACCTGTGGCCTGTCATGCTCATTTCAAACACAGAGGCTGGCAGGTTCTCCAGCTTCTCCCTTGTACAGTTTCTCTGCCCCTCTTCAGAGACATGGCCTGGTTTCAGAAACTCACAACTAAATGCAACTTCCCACCAATCACGGATAAAGACCTCTCCCTGGAGTTTGTATGGATCTAAAGTCCAAAGAAAATGGTTGAATCCTGGAACATCACTTGTATGGATTCTGAACAACAAGACATGGAAGGATTTTAGCAAATGCCATTGGGAGTTAAAACCAACTGCAGTGATGGTTTTCCCACTGAGATGTCAGGATCCAGACCTTCCCTAATGAGATATCAGCCTCTTCTTCAAAAGTAGACAAAGATGCTATAAAGTTTTGTATCGCATTGGAATCCCCAGAGACAATCACCACTTGGGCTTTACTCTTCACAACAGTCAAAAGTTGATTGTACCGTAGTTCCGACAGCACATTCATAAGCGCAATTTCAGGTATGGATCTTTGTATGACGTCAACACAGATGTCATTCTCAGTAAGCACTGGCGTGAAGGTCTGGATGAAATTGTCTCCATTGTCATCGGCCGAGGTAATGAGTCCAACCCAATTCCATTGGAAATGCTGGAGTAACTGGACTAGCCCCATGTACTGACAGTCATACTTTGGATCAATCTGATAGAAAGTGGGGAATTTGATGGTGTCACTCAGAACAGGGTCCAAAGACCTGAAGCCTAACAGAAAGATGGAGGAATAGATGGCCTTTTATTATTTGGTCAGATCAAAAGCATACTTTCCCTTAGTGCTGTGTTTCCACTAGCTTCAGTCCACCAGCAGTAACTAGATAGCCTATCCCCAAATAAAGGAGGGGGTATCACTTTATTGTGAAGTGTCAAGTGGGGGAGCTAAACTTCTGGTTGAAAGAGAACCTCCTTTCTTATGGAAAGAAATCAGAAAAAATAAGTATTTTGTCATTGGATATAAGACCGCATATCTTTCAAAGAAAAGGTGTAGAAGGACAAGTCACCAAAAGCCAGAAACTGCTATGATGTAAGAGCCCTGCATTGTGGTAGCTTTCTACCTTTTCACTGTACTAACTGGTTAACAAATGCACATTTTCATTCAACAGATACAGACCTTTTGCAGAAGTCACAACTGACATGTAAACAAAGGAAAACACATTTCTTAATGGATTCTAATTGAGTCAGACCCTAGCTTAAATGGCTTGCCTTGCTCAAGGAAGCCCCAGTCCTTGCACTTGTGGGTGAGCAAGTGGGTGCTCTTCGCTGAGCTCCCAACAAATAAGTCAGTCAGACGATTGGCAGAGAGTAGCCTGTCGAGAAGGTCTGAGCTTGACTCCAAAGTGTACTCGCCCCGTGAACTGGTCCTGCACCTTTGCAAGCCTCAGTTCCCCGGCTGTGGGTTAAACTGCCAGATTACTCCCCTGTCTGCACCTCTAAAGCACCGCTGAGACTGCAGGCGTGGAGCTCTGCCAGTATCAAACCATGAGTTCACCTTGAGCAAAGTACCCTGTTCAGACCACACACACACAACTTTTGGAGTAGGAAGATGTTATTTTGAGACAGAAAGTTACATGGGATGCCGCCACCAAGCAGCTGAAGCAGCAGCTGGGCTTTCCAAGGGCGGGTCCAACAACGATAGAGCACACAGATGTTGCAAACACAATAAACCTGTCTATCGTTCTACTCTACTAAGAATCTAAACTCTAGCAACATAATTGGAGTTCACCAAGCAGATGAGGCTTCTGCCCTCCGGCATTTTCTATGGCCTATGCCATGATACAGAGGAGAGAGAGAGAGAGAAGTGAGTGTCATGCTGATTTTTATGGAAAATTGCACTGACCCATGAGGGACGCCAAACCAATCAATTATTGCCAATTTCGCTGCGTCATGTCACTCAAAATGATTCATTCAATTGAATGTCCTGGCAGATAGCAAGCGAGGCTTTCTTCCGCTAACATCTTATACCCGGATAATGTTTTTTCTTTTCCTCCTTTCCCAGCCTCACTGCCAAGACCAGTGGCGCCTAATCAGCTGGCTCCATATCTCTCAGGCTTTCATGCCACAATTAACCCTCTCCCAAGTTTATGACCAAATTGCTCACTTCAAAGGTCTTCTACTGCATATCCTTTTTGCCTGGCCATGTGAACTACAACATTAAAAGGCTGCTTGCCTGCCAGGCTGATGTTCAACCAGAAACATTCCCAGATCAAAAGCTTACATGTTGTTAACGTTTCAAAATTACAACCTCTATTTTCTCTGTTCATCTGTCTTATTCATCTAAAATATCTCAATTTAATACTAACCCTTATGACACAGCCAATACTTCCCCAGAGTATTTTCCTGTGGGCAATATACTGTATATAACTTGGCTTTGATGATGTAATCAAGCTAACTGATTGGAGGAGTGAAACCCACCTGGTATCTTCATCCCATCCCCTTGCACTAGGTGGACATGTTTGACTGCCCATCCCTGAGCACATGCCAATCCTAGAGAGAATAGCCATTTCACGCAGGAAGAGAAGCCAAACCCACAAATGGCACATCTTTGGGGAGTAATGGAGATTCCAACCGGAGGCTGCTTGAAAAGGGTGCCCCTGCAGTTTTTTAGGCTGCTGAACCTGGGAGCAGCTGGGAAGTTAAACGTGTCCAAACACACTGAGAAATGGGCAAAACAAAAACAAAAACATAGGGAATCAAGCCGGACATGCATCACAAGAGTGATGATATATCCAATTGGCACTTGTGACTATTGAGAAAGAGATTGGGGGTGACATTTTCCCACTGAACATATATTGCAGTCTGAATTGCTGGAAAACATATCCAGGCAAGGGACAAACTACCTTGAGAGAGGAAACTAATTCACTCAGAACAAATAAACAATCGTAGCACATTAATTCCGTGAAGGTGACTAGAAAGTCTTTGAGGATGTACCCAATTTTCTTGAGTCAACCACTGGAATTTGCATCAGTTGATGAGGACAGAAGCTTCTGATCAGAAAATGGAGGAGGAGAAATTTCCACAAGGATTTCTGGCTCTTATGCGGACATCCTGAGATACATCTCCTTTTCCCTCAAGCAAATTCGTACCTATGGGATTTTGAGGATGCCCAAGATAGATGCCATCTGCCATGACATTTTGGAATTGAGCCCGCCAATGATGGACAGCAACTTGTCCTGCTTGTCACATTTATAGTTGGGAATCATTTGCTTGTCTGTGGAGAGCAGGGACAGGGTGTCCTCACAGGTCTTTCCTGCAAAATTGTAGTCCTCATAAATAAGAAATCCCAGTGTTATGTTGGGCAGAAGCACTGGATCCTTGTTCAGCTCATTGATGGCAAATGCCGTGGCCAGAATATGCTGGTAGTTCTTGGGCACAGGTCTGCAATGAGAGTCACTTTGGTAGAGTGGGTAGGGGGACATAGCAGTAGACAATACTGGTCCGTCTGGTTCGATCTCATTTAAAGAAACACAGAACCCTCAATAATATAAACATCCTTCAATTGATTAACCAAGCAATTCACGTTTATAAAGCATACACTATGAACATATTTTGCCTGAAAGAAGAGTGCTAGCTTGGGGTGCGAATGGACATTTTATCAGCGGGATGATGATAAGGGAGATTGCACAAATTCAAGGTGTCAAATTCAGCCAAAGGAACTTGGCATTGTGAAATACATGAATGATCTTGCCCATTTGCTCATGAACTGAGGTCAAAACTATGGTAACACAGCTTCGTACTATCACACAATACTTTCAATTAAAATGAGCATTTTATCATGTCCTTACTTTGGAATCTTCTCATTCATATTGCTGATAAAGCAATTAATAGAAAGCAAGATCTGGGCTTCTGGGGCTTTTTTGTATAAAATTATATTATCTTTTAAATAAAAAGTCATTTACACAACAATCTTAACTGACAAACTGACAAAATCCTTACAACCACCAAAATTCTTCTTCAGTACAAACTTTATAAATAAATATTTATTCACGTGATTTATAGCCCTCCTTTCCCTCTGAATAAACAGAGCACTCAAGGTGGATATATATAAAATCTATATATATATAAGAGAACGTCTGTTTGTATGTGTGTAAGTGCGTATGTACGTATGTGCGCATAGGCTCCGCAACGCCTGGACCGATTGACACCAAACTTGGCACGCATACACCTTGCAGCCTGGCGCCAAACACTGCGGGGGTCAGACCCCCCTAGGACCCCGGGGGTGGGGGTGCAGGGGTGAAATGTAAACATGATCGCAAATAGCCAACTTAGGTGTCGAATCCGTCATTTCTGGGGTTGCCGAGATGAACGGCGATGCCCCCGACATCGTTTGACTCTGGGTTTGGCCCCCTCTTAGCGTGGGGGGGGGCAAGAAGGGGTGCAAAACAAACCATCCACCATGTAGTCCTGGAACGCCTGGAGCAATTGATGCCAAACTTGGAATGCGTGTGCCTTGCAGTCTGGTAACAAATACTGTGGGGGCCAGACCCCCCTAACGTCCCCAAGGGTGGGAGTACGCGAGGGGGCCGTGTGACAATGGTAGAAAACGACCGAAATCGGCATAGGCTCTGTACTTTCCGAGGTCCCCGAGACGAGCAGCGTCGCTCCCAATGTCGTTGGAGTCCGGGTTTGCGTGGGGGGCGAACAGGGGTGCAAAACAGAACGTCCGCCATGCCCCACTGGAACGCCTGGACCGATTGGCACCAAACTCGGCATGTGCATGCCTGGCAGACTGGCGACAAACACTGCGGGGGTCAGGGCCCCCTAGCGCCCCTGAGGGTGGGGGTATGCGGGGGGCACATGAAAAAGGTCGCCTGGAGCTATTTACATCAAACTTGGCGCGTGTATGCTTTACAGTCTGGCGGCAAACACTACGGGGGTCAGACCCCCCTACCGCCCCCAGGGGTGGGGGTATGCCGGGGGCCCCATGTGAAAATGCTCGAAAACGGCTGAAATAGGTGTCAAATTCATAGTTTCCAGGGTCGCAGAGACAAATGGCGATGCTCCCGATACCGTTTCAGTCCACATTCGGACTTGGGATAATTTGTTGCCTGGGCAAACCAGGTCAAAAAAGCTAGTGAAATATAAAGAGCAATAAGCATAAAAATAATGAAGTGAAAATGTGTGTCCCCATTATAGTTCCAAAATGTAACAAAACAGCACCATCTCTTCTGAAAAGAAAGTTCATCTACATCTACAAAGAAAGTTCATCTACATTTCTTAGTTTAAATGGAGCAGGCATTGGACCGAACCCTATTCAACTTGCTGGCACAGGTGCAGCCACAATGCAGCCCTGAGATAAGGGAGCAACTGTTCCCTTACCTTGAGGAACACACAATGCAGAACACACCCCATTGGCTCCTGCTTTGACTATCAACAGTTTTTTTTATACATCCTGGACATTTGACCCCTAAAACCATTCTTCTACAGTCTCTATTGTTCCAAAGGTGTTAATGCTTCCATTTACAATGTTGCTGTTGCAGCTGCCCGAAAGGAGAAGTGCTGTTTCAGAGGAAATCTGTGGAATAGTAAAGAAATGCTTACTGAGAGAAGGAGAAATCCCACATGGTGGGAGATTCCTTAAAGGATTTTAACTGGTCTATTGTTAGGAGGATGGGGATGTTTCCTCCGATAATGAGGTCTCCTGGCCGGTAACAGTAATCTCGGAGTCGAAAAGGCCTACTCAAGACGCACTTTGGCTTCAGTACCAAGTGAGTGGCCTGAGAGAGGAGCTGATCAACGGCAGCAGCCAAATCATAAGCAGCACAAGCAAACTTTTCATTCTGGGTCACCAGCCTGACTCCTTCGGCAGAACCTGTAATGCAGCCAACCACACAGGTCCTCAGTGGGCTCTGGGTCTTAGGGATAGACATTGAGGTTTTTGATCTCCATCCCAGCCCCACTTGGAAAGATCTTGGATGTATTTATAACATCCTTGGTACCGTGCAACCATGTTTTGTGCTGGATTTATTTACTGTGGCGATGGTAGGTGACCTCTGGAAATCCATGGGGGTTTGAGCAAAATGACTGTTATTTTCACATGTAGTTTCAGGGAGATAAATGGTCCCATCCCCATAGAGCTGAGCTTTCATCATACCCCTGTGGGTGGAAAACAGATTTGTGTACCCAGGGCCTGTTATGGCTGATAGAAATAAAAGTGAATTGTAGTGATTACTATGACGACATTTACGTGCATTCACCCCTTTGCTCCTCAGGGGAACTCAAAGCAGCAGCTGCCTTCAGCACAGCCAGCTCATCCAAGGATGGGGTCATGGTTTGGGAATCAGACATGGAGCTGGAAGATCCAGGTTCAAATTCCCACTTAGCCACGAAGCTTCCTGCGTGACCTTGGACCAGTCACTGTCTCTCAGCGTCACCTACTTCACAGGGGGGGGGGGTTGTGAGGACAGAAAGAGGGGAGGAGCCACCCTGAGCTCCTCGGAGGAAGCATGATATAAAAATGTGAACTTGCTGGCACAGGTGCAGCCACAATGCAGCCCTGAGATAAGGGAGCAACTGTTCCCTTACCTTGAGGAACACACAATGCAGAACACACCCCATTGGCTCCTGCTTTGACTATCAACAGTTTTTTTTATACATCCTGGACATTTGACCCCTAAAACCATTCTTCTACAGTCTCTATTGTTCCAAAGGTGTTAATGCTTCCATTTACAATGTTGCTGTTGCAGCTGCCCGAAAGGAGAAGTGCTGTTTCAGAGGAAATCTGTGGAATAGTGGAATCCTTGGGGGCATCTGTGGCTAACAATTACAAGCTGAAGTTTGGCCAAAGCTACCCAAGGCCTCAACCCAAGTAGACATCGAAACAGGAAGAGGGTGTGAATAATGCGCCCCCCCATTGTAATAGAGGAGGGATGGTCACCGAACATTTTCCATTTGAGGGTCCAATCCTGTCTCCCGCCAGCCCACAGCGCCACTGCAGAGCACACATGACATGCTATGATAGGGGTGACCAGCTGGCCCAGGAAAGTAAAAATTGTCCTTACCTCTCAATTGGCCTCCTCAGGCCTATGCCAGCTATTTTGCTGACATACGTTGGAGGAGACCGGGGGGCATTTCAGGGCAAGGAAAAGGTGGTAGGCCAAAATCCTCCCCTTCCTGCCCCATGAACCAGCCCCTGCCCAGACCACTCTGTGTCCCAAACTGCCCCTGCCACCAACCTACTGCTCCGGTGTGGCAGCAGGGAGCCATTGTTGCCCACAAGGAGCTTCTGGCTGTTTGTGCTAGCACCCCCAGCATGCACAATGGTGGTGCAGCTTCACAAGATCTGCCTCCATAAGCTGTGGACAGCATTGAGCTGTGAATGTTCCATGATATAAATTCATAAAACGAATGCAGTAAAAATAAAGCCCATGACAGTCAGACAGGAAGAAATCGGATGCACCCAGCTGCCATTGGGAGTATTGCTAAGGATCATGGGAAGCTGGAGACTATTTGGGGGTGCGAAATCGTGAGGTCCTGATCATCTGAGGTGAAGAGTGGATGGCCATAAGGATCCACAGCTGTTGCAGTCAGTCCACAAGCAAGTCAGATACGGAGACAGTTGACTTTTATCATTTAAAGAAGTGGTGACTCTAAGCAAAATGTTGCAATATGTTCCTAGTCTGGAAGAGGAATTATCCTGTTCAGCAATCTAAGCAATCTTGAGCACACCATAGCAATTACAATGCTAAAAACAGCAGGTGAGGAAAGATTTTTGGAGCATGGGAAAGGAAGAGAAGAAAGGGAGAGAAGCGTTAGCAATGCTAATCATAGTATAGGCAATAATTAGGGGTGTGTGTTTTTGGTGATATTTTTTTTCCAAAATTTCTCAATTAAAATAGCAAATTGCGGTGTTATGTGTTTTTATTCTACATTCTCATTCCATGTTTTCATTTTTATTAATTTTAAATGCTTTGAAAGTATACGCGGTAGATGATGTAAGTGATATAGTGTCAGCAGATGCAACCACAGTAATATTTCTAATTGAAAAAGTAGTCTACTTTAATTTCTAGAAAAATCTTCAAGTATTTTAACCACCAAAAGGCAGTATTTTGTGTTTTTATGTGGTAAACAAAACAACAACAACCCTACCCCCAGTGATGTCATGCAGGGGGTACGCGGGGGTACGCGAGTACCGGTTTCTAGGATTACAGCTGGCCCCGCCCATTCGCCCGCCCACTCGTCGACTCCGCCCTCTGCAACATTTGAATTTCTTGCATGTTTGAGTTGCCTGCATGTTCTCAGAGCCAGGCAGGCAGGCAGGCAGGCAGCGAGCAGAGCCTTTCCTTTCCTTGCCACTGAAAAATGAGTTGCTCTGGGGTTTTAACATGATGCCAGGCCTCCTTAACATGTTCCGGGGGTGCTGTGGAATACTGTTGCAACTGTTGGGTCAGTTTAAAATCATCTGAGGCCTCAAAAGGGCTTTTTTCATGTCACTTCCTGCCACGACCTCACTTCCAGCTTATGATGTCACTTCCGGTGGGCAGGTCCCGACACGTGCCAATCAAAAGTGAGTACCTGTTCTTAAATCATTTAGATGACACCACTGCCTACCCCTACCAATAATGCTGTGCTATACATATATCAGATCGTTGGTCTGGCTAGACGTACCTTTGTTTTGTTCACTGACTAGCTACAGGACTTCAGGCTGACCAGATGGTGAAGGGGTTTGGGATTTGGACTGAAACCTGGAAGACCCCAGTTCACAATCCCTACTCAGCCATGAAACGTCCTGGGTGACCTTGGGCCACTCATTATCTCTCAGCCTCACCTACCTCACAGGGTTGTTGTGAGGACAGAAAGAGGGGAGAGACACCATGTCCACCACTCTGTGCTCTCACGGAAGCTTATAATGGTGGAAAGCCGTCTTGAGACTTCCATGACCAGCTTCTTCCACATTGTTTTTGTTTTGCTTTGCTTAACATCCAGGTTGCTTGACAGTTCTGGAAAACTTAAAATTTTGTTACTGGTGTTTTGGTTGATAAAACTGGTGTACTTTTTTTCTCCCTAATGTCCCATTTATTTGAACTCTTGTATTCCAGGAAGTACTAGGTAGAATTGAGGATGTTATGATGAATCCCTGCATTTCCCCAAGTTCCCTTTTGTTTTTTTCCTGTCTGTTTTACCCATTTTAGGGCAAGTATCTCAGCAGCAGCAGCAGCAGCAGCAGCAGTTTTTGCCATTCTGCTACTGGGAACATTTGCAAGCAGCAATTGTTCCTGCAAGCGTGGGGGAGCCCCAGCCTTTCTCTTCTCTTTGAGTCAGGATTCCTGCCAAAGACAGGAGTCAGCCTGCCAATGATTGGCTCATGTTCCCACCAGTTCAATGAGGGGACACACAGATACCCAACTGGGCTCCATCAGTCAGGTAAACAGGTAATATCAATATGTCCAAATGTTAAAACTTGAGCCCAATTTGGAAAAAATGACTTCATTTTCAGCTGCCCGGGAACCCCAGGTGGAGCCTCGGAGAGAAGCACCTCCAGTACTCACAGGTAGTGAGTGGAAAGGGCTGAAGATACTTCTTTGCAAGTAATTCAGGGCACAATCCTAACCCACTTTCCAGCATCGGAGTAAGGGAGCAAACATTCCATTAGCTTGAGGAGGCCTCTGTGACTGCCCCCCCAACTGCAGGATGCAGCACCTGCCATGTTGGCACAGCTATGTTGGCACTGTGCTGGAAAACTGGTTAGGATTGCGCCCTCAGACAAATAAGACAGGAAGAGCCGAACACCTTAGGGCAGTGGTATTCAAACTTTTTAGACCTGGACCCACTTTTTAGAATGGCACTCGTGTCAGGAGTCACCGGAAGTGATGTCATTAACCTGGAAGTGATGCTGTGGCAGGAAGTGACATCATCAAGCAGGAAATGCTATCATTGTAACATAATAAAATGACACTCCTGAAATGCAAATTGGCATCCTTGGACCGCAACAGTTGTACAACTATGAAACATCCCCCACAGAAAGCAAGATTAGAACAAAATTTGATGTAAAAGCACTGAATTAAAAACAAACAAAAAACCTCACTTGAAAATTCAACTTGAAATTCATTAACACTCACAAAAGGAATACAAGAGTAAGGTCTGCAGTGTCCAAGATGGTTGCTCCCAGCTTTCCGCAAGCCACCTGACATCAGGACGCGCGACCCAGTTTGAATTACACTGCCTTCCGGAATTATGTTCACTTGGCGTTGGCTTTCTTCAGCAGTTACAAAAACTGGAGCACCATCTGCTGGACATTCGCAATAATTTCATCCCATAGCAGTTAAAAATAAGCATCCCACATTTTCTCAACCTGCCTGTTTTTTGCTTGCTGTTTAATTCATTTTGTTTACTCATTTAAATAAAATTGATAATATTTTAACTTTTGGCCTGCCTGGCCCCTGGTACAAGAAGTATAGTGGATTGTCATGTCTTCTTGTTCTGCAGATACTACTGTGAGAGTGATTTTGATAAGAAACCCCAAGGTTCAGTATTTCCCTGGGAGGGTGTTGTTTTTTTTTACCAGATGGTACCCCTGTGTCTGGCCTGGTCACCTGGTGGCAGCAGAAACATTCTTCCATGGGTTTTCCTCATTCAGCTGTGTGTCCCACCAGGGGGAGTGAGTGTGCTCACCATTAGACATTACTGTCCTGGATCATCCTGCAGGCACTGAGAGCCTCTCCCTTGACCAATGTGTTGTCAGACAGCCTCATTCTACTATACTACTGCATTTTTCCTCCTTGGCATGGACCATCCTGGACAGTTGACTAAAGGAGAGCCAGACCTTGCCAATCAGATCTGATCAGAACACAGGAAGGTGAATAAGCTTGACTGCAGCGTTGAATGTAAATCACCTGGTTGAGCCTCTGCCTGAAACAGAATCATATGTTCCTGATGTCTGAAATGTGTTGCTCCAAAAGAATGAATAGGTGCCTCTTGCACTAACTGAAAACTAGTGCCCAAAGTGTTTTCACCGAAACAAGGTGCCTCCACTGCAGAGCTCCAGTTTATGCATTTGGACCACTCTTAGAGTCAGGGAGGCTGGCGCACATCCATTATGGTGCAACACTTCTGGTTTGCAACTCCAGGTTAGGATTGCACCCAGGGTGGATGATGCGCTGTAAGTAACCATATCAATGTGCAATGTTTAGTGAGAAAGCGAACTTACTTTCTTTTGAACATCATCTTTGATCTTGAACGTGACTGCCTGTATCGTTCATTCCAATACAACCTTTTCTTTAGTTGATGAACACAACATGCTTAGTTCTTTAACGTGAAGAACATCTTGCCTCCACATCTCTTGTTTTCTTTCCCAGCCAACTTAATGCAGAGGAGCAGATGAAAGTAAATATGAGGGGTGGAGAGAGAGAGAGAGAGAGAGAGAGAGAGAGAGAGAGAGAGAGAGAG
>JAJKFI010000129.1:1540393-1590677 GCA_029204185.1 Lerista edwardsae | reverse complement strand
GAGAGAGAGAGAGAGAGAGAGAGAGAGAGAGAGAGAGAGAGAGAGAGAGAGAGAGCAAAGCAAAGCAAAGCAAAGCAAAGCAGGTTGGATGAAATGCTTCCCCTCTCTCATCTTAACCAGAGAATACAGTTCAGGACTCTCAGCTAAAAGACAGCCTCAAGCATGGTGCATGCCTCTGCACAATCTGAAGCAGCCACCCCCTGCTTTCTCTGTTCACATGCCAGTGATGTGCGGTGAGGTCCAGTGTTGGAGAGGCAACTGTATGCAGAGCTCAGTGACCCAGAAGCATGACATCACCACCAAACCTCTGGGTCACCAACTTTCCGCATGTGCAATAGCTTGGGAAGCTGAGCTTTCAGCTGACGCAGAAATCCCCATATAAGAAGAGACTAGCTGAAGAAAATGAGAACTCAACCTTCCCAGCAATCATGCAACCACTCAAGTGATGGTGTGAATGCACCATGTGATCACACTTGGAATCATTGCGCATATGCTCCACCCAGTTTCTGAGTGGTTGTACAATCACTGGGGAGGCTGAAATCTGCCTCTGCACTAGTCTAGCAGAAGCCACTCCTTTGTGCACCCTTTCTGGCCAAGCCACTCCAAACTTGGCTGAGTGGCTTCTTTTGTGTTCTACACTTCTTTGACTGGAACAGTGGCAGTAGCTTCATGATGTAGCTGCACCCCTTCCTCCTCCTTTGCAGGTGGGGCAGACCCAGTCAAAATGGCACCTGTGGTACCCAATAGAAGCACATCCTCAGGGAGCACATGACATCATGTGACACCCCCTCCCCAGAACCTAGGTCCACCCATCAGAAGCAGCCATAGGTAGACTAGTGCTCAATAGATCAGGAAGGCATCTGTAGTACAGGCCTTCTCCTACCCATTTAAAACATTTTTCCAGTGCCAAGGCATCTTTAATCTTCATAACTTTTAAGGTCACAGTGAGCTCAGCCTTAGTTTTTTTTGTAGTTGGTTCATGTTTGCTGACTTCAGTTTGAAATTCCTGTGTCTCCACTTTCAAAAATCTGAGTCAGTGTCTGAAAAAGCCACATGTGACCATCATGCAATGCTTTCAATTTGCATGGGAGCCGCCCTCCATTATATAGGCAAATTGGAAGTGTTGCATGATCGTCTCTGCTCACATGTGGCTTTTTCAGACACTGACTCAGATTTTTGAAAGTGGAGACACAGGGATTTCAAACTGAAGTCACTAAATGTAAAGAACCAACTACAAAAAAAACTAAGGCTGAGCTCACTGTGACTTTAAAAGTTATGAAAGATTAAGGATGCCTTGGCACAGTAAAGATGCTTTGAATGGGTATGGGAAGATCTGTACTATGGATGCCTTCCTTACCTATGGAGTGCTGGTTTACCTGTGGCTGGTCCCAATTGATAGACCTGTGCTCTGCCATTGTTTCCAATGTTGCCCCCCAAGATGGCACCCAAGGCTTGTGCCCCCCCCACCCCCTTGGATCCATGACTGTTTGCAGGCTCTGAAGACAGCAGCTTCCGGGCTAACATTTGGCTTCTGCCAAGCTGCTGCAGGCCTCCAAGCACAACACTGTGCTCAAAAGTTTGCCACAGCTCAACAGAAGCTATAAGTCGGCCAGGAAACTGCTGGAGAAGGAACAGCCAGGCAGCCACATCACAAAGCTGCCCTCACCCTCCTTCAGACCTGGAAGTGGTGTCATGGCACCACATGGTGTCACAATGTTGTGTGATATCACAATATCACTATCCCAGGATTCAATGCCCATGGCTATGCCGCTGCTCCCCAGGTTCAGGGCACAAACCATTGGACATAATCTTTCGGAAAGTGTCCCAAGAATGTATAGAGGGCTTCTGATCAAAATGCCAACTATAAGGTCCTGACCTTCAGCTTCCTCCCTAGCAATCTAAATTTGGTTTCCAGGACCTCCTGGCTACATTTCCTCACATTGTTGGTCCCAACATGCACTATGACAGCTACCTGCTCCCCAGCACTCTCTACCAGCCTATCTAGACGAGAGGTTATTATATGTCCTCAACCTTCACACCAGGCAGGCAAGTCACCATGCAGTCCTCACATCCATCACAAACCTCCCTCTCTAGATTTCTAACTATAGAATCACCCACTACAAGGCTCCCACGACCACCCTCCCGCTGAGGAGCATCCATCAAGGAGCACGTACTCAAAGGGGAGGTTGGGGCACTCGCCAACCAACACCAAAACTTCAGAAATGAAAACCAAAAAGGAAACTCTTGTGGTGTCATGAAATCCCAGCATGGTCATTCTTCCCCAATGGCTCAGCAGCACTTACATCCCTAACTAGGTCCCGAGTACCACACAATATTAAATCCAGAGTCGCCTGTCCTCTGGTGGGCTCCATGACTAGCTGCTCTAAGGCACAGTCATTCAGCACGTCAAGGAATCCGGTCTCTCTTTCTTGACCAGAGCAGCAGTTGACCCAGTCGATATGAAGTGGACCCCAGGGCGAGTTTAAGGGAGCAATCCTCACCTGGAGTTTGGCCAGCAAGGTTTAGCTGGCACAAAGGCCACCATAAAGTGCGTTTGGACCAGTCAGGTAGGATGGTGCACGTCTGTATGCTAGCCTCTCTGACTCCGAGAGTGGCGCAAACATAATTTAGTGTCCCTTGTGCTGGCCTAACTCCAGGTGAGGATTGCACCCTGCGGGGGGGGGGGCGTCCATTGGCAATGCTCGGCTTGCTGCATCTCCTCGTGACATGCCAGATCCATACCAGAGTGTCAATCTGCGGCTTCTCCATTCACCACCCCAGGCGTGGAGCCCAATTTGGCCAAATTACCCTCAGGCCAGCCCTGGGAACACTCATTCCAGGTTGTCAGGTTTGATGCATCCCAAACCCTGAGATGAGGCCAGGTGATGTCTGCTGCTAACCCTTGAAAAATTGGGGGACGATTTGGTATGGGGGTGGGGGCAGCAAAACCCAGCAGCAAGCCTTAAATGGGCTGAGATTCAGAGTTTCTGCCTGGCTGCCTGGAAAAAAGGGAAAAGCCATTGAAACCAATCAGTTGCCTTAGGAGTTCTACATATCAAGTGAAGTTTGCATCTTCCACATATTGGTCCCTTGTGGCATAATTTTGCAGTGCCTTCAATAGCAAATGTTACAGGTTCAGCAAGACTTGCTGCTGTTTTTTGTAATTACAAAGGTGAACAATAATGTTCACTACTCCCCAGGTCTCTTTGCCCCTAAGTAGAAGAAAAACATGTTTGCATGAACACACCTGCTTAGTGGTGTGGGAGGGGAAGAGGGATGCAAACTATTTATTTTAAAGTGCAAAATAGCCCTAAAATATCAAGGGAAATCAAGACACCTTTAGCCACCAGACAGGAAATTCTGATCTTGTGCAGCTGAGGACATACTGTAGGAATCCAGACTGGCACAGCTTAGCAATTGTCCTATGACCAATTAGTCCCACTCTGCAGAGACTGTAGGCTCAATCCTGAGCCCACCAGCATGGGCAGTATGACCAGAAACACGCTGTAAGCCATATCCAGAGTGGGCGGTTAACTCGTACTGCCCACGCTGAGCCAGTGTCCCTTGCGCAAACCCAGAGGCCCACCCCCACACAGAGCCAGCAAACGGTTTTACCCTCGCTGGCACTGCGTATTTGCCACACAAGCAGGGAGAGCAGAACTTGATGGAGGGAGGGGTGGAGTGGGGGAGGAACCAACGGCAGCCCTCGCTGCTGGATCCAAACCTCCGTGTCAAGCTGCCTGGCCCTCACCTCTGATCTGGTGCAGAGGCGAGAAGACCCGTCGTCTGCCCTGCGCCTTTACCTTTATTGATCCTTGACAGTGAATAAATTTATAGAAGAGTGAGATGGCGCTCAAGTCTCTGAGGTTTCTCACATGATTACCATGGATGAGCATGTGGTGAAATATCATGGGAGGGAGTGGAAATGATATAATACTGGTGGCAAGTCTTCGTGGGACTTGCCTACGTGGGAGGTTAGACTTCCAGTGTCATAGGAGGCAATAAAACTCATTGGCAGCAGGATATTCAGCATTTGGTGGGAGATATTCCTCTTATCCTCCTCATGACAGGCAGGCCGGCCAGGCAGGATGAAGTCATAATAGAAGCAAGTGTGCAGGGCAGGGAAACATGACTGCCTGACAAAGTATTGCTGGGACTTTGGGAATAGGATTGCCCTGCCAGTTTGCCCAAAATGATCGTTTCTCCAACTTTTTTTTCCAGGTGGAGAGGCAAGAAAGGTTGTCTCAGCAGTCTCAGTCATTACAGGTTACTGGAGAGGCACATTCATAACTGAAATGTCCTATTTTCCAGTCAGGACTGTGTTGACAGGTCTCTATAGTTGGAAGACGGGACATACTAGTAGCAGTGGTGGTCCTACCATTGACTCAGGGCGGGGGAGTGCTCCCAGACGAAGGGCGATGTCTACCCAAGCCACTGCCTCCGCCGCCACTGCCACCCACCCTCCGGAGCCCTCTCAAGGGCCAGACAGGCCGTGTGCAATGCCCCACTGGCCTCTGAAAGTGTTCTACCACTTCCAGAGGGCTGTTAATACTTTACTTTCATCAGAAAACCAGATGTATTCCTTGAAGGCCTTCAGAAGTCTTTAGAACATTTTTGGAGGCCAACGGGGCGTTGGAATGCCAGGTAGGTCGGTGGCAGCCGTCTGCTGACCTGGTCCAAGGTGGAGAATGGGCCAAGGACACAAAGGGCAGCACAAGCCTATAGTAACCCGTGCAGCGTCAACACCGCACTTAGCGCCGATGCGGGAGCACCGATCAGCACCCCCACGTTGGTGCTAAGGCAACGGGACCGGCGCTGCAGGTTGAAGCTGGCCAGCACAAGGGAGGCGCCATCACGGATCAGGGTGGGGGGAGGGCGTTTCTGGGCGGGTGGCCCAGGAGTTGGGCAGGCTTGGGAATCAGCTATAAGGCTCGATCCTAAGCCTGACAGGGTGGCCCTGCGGCCCCGATTCGGGCTGTGCAGTCTCCTCAGATCTGCACCTACAGTTTAGCAGACACAGATCTGAGGAGCACATAAGGGAGGCTGGAGCCTCCCCTACGGTAATGTCCTATACTGAATTGGGATATGGCACAGGCCGGACGGCCTCGCCGTTCCAGTGTATAGGATTGCACCCTGGGACATAGAACTCCACACCTGCCTGGCAAAATTTATATTGCCTAGCAGCTGCAGTGGCGTTTCTACAGGGATGGCAAAGCTCTAAGTTTTGCAAGAAGCCTTACCTTGCAGTGGAAATCACTACTCTCCTGCACCGTTTTAGCCAATCTTGGCGTTGCTTACTGGCTACAGCAGCAAGGGAGAAGAGGGATTGACATGACAGGGTAAGGCTTCTTGCAAAACTTAGAGCTTTGCCATCCCTGTAGAAACGCCTCTGAGCAGCTGTTGTGGTTCTCTTACTCATGAATTCTTTCAATTAATAGTATGGGAGAGATGTTAAAGTGTTTGGCTGTTCATTTTTACTCACATGATATTTACAAATATCATTAGTAAAGGAAGATGTGCAACCCGTAATTTATGCCTGAGGCCAGCAATTTTCAATGACTGAGCTGCAGCCCATTAGTGTGCCATGAATGGTCCACAGGACTTTGGGGGTAATTTATTAATGGGGCCATTGGGGGATATGAGAAACCTGCGGGCTGTACAGTGTGCCTTGTCAAGTGTCCAAAAACTGATGGTGTACCTTGACAATTATAGCAACTCACCAGTGTGCTGTGAGATGAATAAAGTTGAAAATAGCTGCTTTAGGCAAAGGCCAAATTGCTGGATTATGTCCTCACACCAGGTATGTATAAGTTCAAACATACAAGAACATGACACAGAATTTGGGACAAAGATCAACCAGACCAGCCATTTTACAGTCTTGTAGAGTTGGGAAGGGCTTTAAGGACTGTCTGGTCCAGCCCTCTACTTGCAGAAAATTATCTCTAGAGCAGTGGTTCCCAAACTTCTACCCAGAAGTTGTGAACCCTGTAAGTATTTGCAGGGGTGGCAACTGCACCACTGTGACTAAGGGGCTTCATGGTCTACCTGGAGGGCAGTGCTGGCCACCCAGAGAGTGAGGGGGTCTGGTGGTCCCTCTGCAGGCCTTCCTGCTGCACAGAAAGACTGCTTGATCGGATTGGATTGAGGAGATTTTCTGAACAGCAGCAAGTCCCCCACACCCTCCAGATGGCCAGCACTGCCCCCCCCAGGTAATGAAGCCCCTTGGTCGCAGTGGCACTGCAGTCATTGCGGTGCTGCCATCATTGCTCGGCCACTCCCCTTAAGGGGGAATGACCTGCTTCCGGTTCACCTGGAGGGTCACGACCCAACAGGAGCCACTGCTCTAAAGCATCTCCAAAAGGTGCCTATTGAGCCTCTGACTGAAGATTTCCAGCAGAGGAGAATCCACCACTTCCTTTGATATTTGGTTCCACTGTTGAACCACTCAGAGTGTGAAGAAAATTTTCCTTTTATTCAGCTAAAATCTCCCCTCCCACAACTGGGCAGCGCAATCCTGGCTGCCCTATAGCATTGATGCGACATCGTTGCATCAACGCTACGTCACTAGCGCCGACACAGGGGCGCCAAACAGCACCCCCGTGTTGGCACTAGTGCTCTCAGGCCGACGCTATGAGAAGTGTCGGCCTGAGAGCGCCGATGGCAAGCCTCCCTCGCACCAACCAAAGCCAGTCGGCACGAGGGAGGCTCCGGAACGGGAAGGGGATTGGCGGCGGGAGGGCGATTGTGGGCAGGGGGAGAGAGGGCTCTGGATTTGGCCATAAGGCCGAATCCTAAGCCCATCCAGGAGGCTGCGCGGCCCCAATTCGGGCCGCATGGTCTCCTCAGATCTGCGCCTGCTGTTTAGCAGGTGCAGATCCGAGGAGTGCATAGGAGAGGCTGAAGCTTCCGCTACGGTAAGGGAGTGAACACTTAGTATTGGATTTGGCGCTGGCCTGTTGGCCTCGCCAGTCTGACACTGGGTTGGATTGCACCCTAAATCCATTAGATCTAATCCTACACTCTGGGGCAGCAAAGAACAAATAATTTGCCCTCTTCCATATGACAACGCTTCAGGTATTTGAAGAGCGCTATCATGCTCTACCCCCAGCCTTCTTCAGGCTAAACATACCAAGTTGCCTCAACCTTTCCACATAGGATTTGTTTATGAGCCCCTGAACATCCCCCTTGTCCTTCTCTGAAGTTGCTCCATCTTATCTATATGGATGTTTGGCTGTATCCTATTTACGTTTGGTACCCAAAATTAGACACAATAATCTATATGAAATCTGACCAGCACAAAGTAATGTGGAACCGGTACTTCTCATGACTTGGAAGCTATGGTTCTACTAATGCAACCTAAAATCACATTAGCAGTCACACCACACTGTTCGGCTTGCATTCCACAACCCCAAGATCTCTTTCACATGTTATACTGCCAAACCAGATATCACCCATTCTACACCCTTGGTTTTGTTTTTGCCTAGGTACATACTCTTGTGTCTCCAAAGAGGTGAAAATCAAGCTCAGCCATGGGGTAGGGATTCATTTCCACCTCACTCAACAACTGCTTGACAGTACCTCAACATATGCATCTTTTCCCAATTCTCAGCTGGAGAGGAACACCCGCCCACACCCCCACATGCTGCACTTGCTGAATTTTCTGTCCCACCTATTTAAAGGTCAAGGAGCCCTATCAAAGAAATGACTGGCCAGCCTGCATTTTGAAAATCCTCTCTCATAAAAATAAGACCCAGTTCTGTGAGCACAGATGCTTTATTGCTATGAACCATGAGAAGAGACACAAACAGCTATGAGGTGAGTTTCCTTACAGTCCCTTTTTCCCCTCACCTTCAGGCTCAGTCCCCACAGCGTGGCCCAGACATGAACGTCCAAATATGCTTAGACTGTAACAAAAAGGGTTTCCTTCTAATGAAAAAATGAGAGTGACAAGCATATTTGTCCAGCCCTGCTTCTCAATGCCAGCACCAAGTTAAAGGGGGGCCCCAGAGCGAAGACTGGCACTGGCCACCCATAGCACATTGCCCCCAATCCACGTGCTGTGTCTTGGCGTGGCACCTAAGTCACAGAGAGCACATCACCTGCTTAATGTCTTCCTGCTGTCGTTCAGTGATAACCCTCCCTCTTCAGTCTCACATGGTCCGACATTTGCTCACACGCATCCCCTTTCATCTTTGCCTGGGGCTGTGTGCAGCCTACGCTTCTTTACAAAAAAAAAAGGAACTCAATTCTGCAAACTGTATAATTTATGCAAATTAAATCTGAACATACTTCCTTTTATTCTACATAATTTATGCTGCCATTTTTACCATTAGTCTGGTTTTGCTAGAGAGATAAGGAAGCACCAAGTGACACCAAGGCCTCTCCTTTGCTCCCGGAAATCTTATTCCGTGTGTGTGCGCGCGTGCATGCATGCACAAACTCTGCAACCGCTGCAATTGTCACAGGCACTGCCCATACATTCTCCAGCATATCAGCAGCACCATAACATTCTGTTTTTAATTTTGACATGAAAGCTGAGGTTCTCAGGAAGCTGGATTCTGCTCCTAAAGCCATCTGCTGTGGGTTTTCTGTACTCCTGTGGAATCACAGTATATACAGAGGTATCATTGGCCAAGATTCAGTGGGCTGACTCTCCTTCCCCAGGGTCAATATTTAGATAAGGTATTTTTATTGCACCTTTCGTCCAAAGAGCTCAGAGTAGAACATTTGATCCCCCCCTCTTTATCCTCACAATAATTCTGAGAAGTAGGTTAGGCTAATAGTGACTTCAGCTCTACCCAACTCTATCCAGCTCTACCCTCTCTCATAGCCCATCTTTCTGGCCACTGTACCCCACTGGCTCCTTGGGTCATAGACCACAGCCCCCCATGTTTGTGGACCACCAATCCATACTAGTACACTTTCTGTCAATCTTCTGCCCTCCCGCACGTGTCTTCACTATTGTGGCAGGTAGATATTCAAAGTTATAGCTTTGCCAAGAATAAAGAGGTGATGAGGAGGAGAATAGAGGAGAATGAGCTGCACTGAGTGAATTGTTGCCTGCTGTGCAGCTTTTTAAAGACTTCTGTCAGGGGGCAAAACAGTAGCAACATCCTTTCTGGCCAGCACTGTCTGAGGCCATCATGACAAAAATGGTTGGAAAGGGTGAGCCAAACAAGGCTCTGTCTGGAACAGGAAACACAGTTGTCTCAAACAAAGGAGGCCGCCTGTGGTAGCAGGCTGAGGGTAGCAGGTTCGTAGGAACTGTGTCACTCTTGGGGCCGGCTGCTTGGTGTGAGAGTAGGAGACCCTGCAAGCTCTACAGAATTCCCCCATAAGGAAAAGCCAAGCCTTCTGCCCACCACCTACCATCCCCCCCAAGGTGAAATCTGCAGTCCTTCCTCCTCATCTCCCTTGCTCTTGGAGCCTTTGCATCTTCAGAATCTGGAACAGAATCTTCTGGATGTCCTCATCCATGTGGCCCTGGAAAGGAAATCAAGGAGGCAGGTGAGCCAGAGGCCATGTGGCACTCTTCCAGTAGTGTATCTAGAGGGGTGGTGTTGCAGTAAGTACTGCAGGCACTGCAACATACCATGTAAGTAGCCCCTCATACTCACTGTCAGAGCCACTGCAGGCAGTGATAGCAGTGCCAGACCGCTTACATGCCGCTTTGCAGCACTTGCAGTACTTACCCGCCCTGTCCCCTGACTACATTACTGCACCCTTCAGCCTCGGACTCTCATGGTCTGTGATGAAATTACAGGTGTTCAAATGCTTATTTTTCCACCAGGGATCCTGTTGCTACAAAAGTGAGTTTAAGAAACAACTGTAGTCCCTTTCAGACATTAAGAAGACATACTGGGGGACACAAATCCCCTCCTGCCCCACACCATGATTCCTGATCCTGATGGGAAGGCCCACCTCCATCAACTCATGATTGCAATTAAAGAACCAAAAATGTAAATATGTACTTTGGCCTTTAGGATGAAAGAACTTTAGTCTATTTCAATTCCCCCCCCCCACAAGAACCAGCAAGAACCTGAGAAGGAAAAAAAGAGCCATCCTGTGGGCACCAGAGGGCTGTCTCCTTGCACTTCCCACCCTATAGCAAAGACAGATGGGGGCATTACCAGGACTGGCCTGAATTCACTCCTCCATGTCTTTGTGGGAGAAGACAGGAGGCACAGAGGGACACCTCTTTGGTGCCAACACTCCCAGCAAAATCTGTGTGACTCTCAGGTCATGTGCAAGAGGCTCCTGTGACAATCTGACAATCTAGCTAGAATTCTTTCTCACTTGGGGGCTATCTAATGAACTTCCCTGTAAAAGGGAAAATTAAAGGGGAAAATGATATTCCTTTACAGGAAATGAGCTCTTGAAGTTGAAACGTTAGTCTTTGATGTTTCCATCTCTAGGCCTGGAATCCTGGCTCTATCCTCAGTTTGGGGCTGGCCCACCCCTGAGACTAACTGAGGCAGTTTTCTCAAACAGCAGATTAGCAAGGAGGATGCCCACCTACCTCTCCCACTCACCTTCATGCTCTCCCTTCATGTCCCACTTCCTGGATTGGGAGAGGGGGCTGGAGCAGAAGAGAGGAGAGGGTGGGTCACAGCATCTTCCCAGCTCATAGTTTTCCTTGCTTCCTGACTTCTGCTAATCCCCCTCTCCCAATCCAGGGAGTCTGAAGAGCAGCAGCTGACATGTCACCAGCTTGGCAGGGGGTCAGCTGCAACATTTGGCATGCTTCCTTAGGGACAGAGACATCTTGGACAGGCCTTGTCCCACTTCTTAATTTCCCAAAGAACAAATGTAGAGAAATTGAGTGGCATTCAAGTGCCAGATAACTGGAGTTTCGTGTTTTTTTAAAAAATCCTCCCCTTCACAACCCCACCACCACCACTGCCATGCAACAAGTACTGGCACAAGAGACAAACAGCCCACCTGACACAAGTCAACGAGCCCAGGGTCAACATGCTTAAGCACACAGACATGCGCACACTGGCTACCAATTGACACAAGAATGACCTTCCAGCCTCCCGGAAATCTCGCGCTGGGTCTGCTCCACTGGGCTGTCCCGCCCCTTCCTTCCTTCCTTCCTTCCTTCCTTCCTTCCTTCCTTCCTTCCAAAACTGCTGCCTTTTAGAACCCAGGTGAGGAAACTGACTTTCCCCCTACCAAAAGCCACGTCCGGAGAAGTACTGAGAAGTTCAGGGTAAAATGGTAAAGGAAAAACGGGGAGGGGGAAGAGAAGATGAGGGGTGGGAAAGAGGAGCATAATTTTGGCAGATCTCCGGCATCTTACTTGGCCAACATGCAAACAATCATTCAGAAATCCAGGCAGATGTTCACTCGACACAGGTGTCTCCTTAGTGCATACAAGCAGGGTTCTCGTGTCCTCTATACTCACTAGCAGCCACTCAACACCACAGTCACAGTTGTACTGGGGACCTCTCCTGCATGAGCCCCATTGAAATAGATGAGAGCTGGACTGGCTGGAGCATTTATGGACTCATGCACAACTTCCATTCATTCCAAGGAGAATTTTATCATGACAAGTTTTGGGTGAAACGCACTCCAAACATCTCTCCTTATATTCGCCTCCCCTCCATGACCCCCAGCCCCCTCCCCACAATCAGAACCCATGTTGACCCACCTGGATAGCATAGAGAAGGTGTCCCCTATACAGAGAAACAACATTGGCATGGCGTCGCTCAGCTTCCTGCAACCAAAGACAGACCAGCAACTAGAGTGTGCCATTCTTGCCAATAGTTAAGATCAGTTTTCAGATGTGAATCCAGAGCAAATGCAGATACTTTTAACTCAAGTATTTGGTCACTCCAGGATTTTCAGACTTTCTCCCTGTGTTGGGGAAGGGCAAATACTTGGGATCCATTTCAGTCATCTGCTCGAGTTCACTGGATGGCTGAAGCGGGGGTCAAAAATATGGCCAAGGAAACTGGCCTTCCTGAGCCATTAGGCCTCCAGCTCTACAGTGCTGGGAGTCTGAAATCAGGAACTATCACAGTGGGAACACTGGGGCTCCAAACATTGGCCTGAAGGGAGGGGTACCAGTCCAAGCCCAAATTGGTAAAACTAGGTTAGAGGCTTGAGGCTTCTAGCCCTCAACACAGTCATGATTATGGCAGCAGCCAAAATCCTTGTGCTCCATGTGTGTGTGCGCGCGTGTGTAAAATCTGGATTAATTTCAAGATGTCCAGCGAGTTCAAATAATTAATCTAGTTGCCCTGGGCAGAGTTAAAGATTAAAATGAAAGTACAGAATTTTTGGCAACAAAAAACAAGAATGCCCCCTTTTGCACACAAACCACACCAGGGGCAGTCCAACCATGAGGCCACGTGCAGTGTTCACATGGGGTGGCTCCCTCACAAGGGTGGCAAGTGTATAAGCCCACCTGTCTTCTACGCTCTCCTGCCTGCCATGCCACTGGGCACTTGGATTCTCATCCAATGTACTGGGGGCAAGGCAGAAGAGAACTGCAGCAGTTTCTTTCTCCCTCCAGCACTGCTGGGGGGAAAAAGCTTCTGTGACTCCAGGTAACCTCTCCCCACCTACTTGGTGGTTATCAAGGAGGCAGGGGCAGGCTATTTGGAGCACTCCTGCCTTTTCCCTGTACTTACAAAGTTCATTGCATGCAGCCTCCCAACTCTGCCCCCCTTCTATTCACAGTGAGCACAAGCAAGGGATGTTGGGTTCCCAGCATTCCCTGCACCTAGTCATATCAATCCGGAGATGCACAGACCAAGGAGGCTTTACAGCGCATGCTTTGTAAGTAAGGGGGACTGGGTATGGAAGCACATTTGCCTGCCCACCATCCATGGAAGATGGAGGAGTGTGATCAGGCACAGACAAGCACAGACAGCATGGGCAGCCGATTCAGGCATCACAGCAGCACACACCGCTCCTGAGTCATGCTCTGCTGGATCAGGCCAGAGGTCCACCTAATCTAGCACATGGTTTCCTATAATATCCAACACATGCCTCTGGAAAGCCCACAAGCAGGAAATGAAAGACATATACCACTGCAACTGGTATTTAGTCCTGGCATGAGTAACTACCCTTTTAACCAATGAGAACAGTGAATTCTGGACCCATCAGCACTCATTTCCTGCCTATTCACTTGACTGCCTCCAACAGCTCAGTTTCACACAATGTTCAGCTTTCAAGGAATGTATATGTGGCACTGTTCAAGGCATTACAATAACTGCCATGACTAGTAGCCAGTCACAGTCCTGCCTGACATATATTTGTCTTAGGGCCCAATCTTTCCAATTTTCCAGCACTGATGCAGCTATGCCAATACAGTCTGCGTTGCATCCTGGTGCAGTCATGGAAGGTTCCTCAAGGTAAGGGAATGTGTATTCCCTTTCCTTGGGACTGCAATGTGGCTGCATCAGTGCTTGAAAGTTGGATAGGATTGGGCCCTAATTCTCTCTAAAAGCCATCCAGCTTTAATTCCACACATTAAAGTGCTGTGTGAAGGAGGACACTTCTTTGGCCTATCCTGAATCTCCTGTCAGTTTCATTGGCTGACCGCTAGTTGGCTCTAGGGTTATGATAGAAGGGGGAAAAAACTCTCTCCCCACTACACCCTGCGTACGTTTGTCTGTTATGTCCCCTCTTGGTCATGTTTTTTTTCTAAACTAAAAAGGATCAAATGTTTATTCATAAGGAAGATTTAGAAATGAGGACTCAAGAGGAAGTGCTGTGAATCACCAAAGAGGCAACATTATTCCTGATTGTTTGGTATCAGGTTGTCAGTGAAAAGTTTTTGTTGTTTTTAAATATGTTGTTTTTAAATTTTGTTGTTGATATAGCTGCTAAGAGGGCTAGCAGACATAAAAAAAAACTTTAAAGGTAAGCATTTGGGAAGATTTTAGATGCCCCACACACCCAATTTTCATATTTATATATGTAAAATGTGTGAACATTTGGCCTAGTCCTAGTTAAACCATTCTGATATTAGGGATAAGTGGACACCATCAGCTCACTCTTTAATTAATCCAGAAAAACCAGTTTCTTACCCAAACATTTGCTCATTACCTATAAATTATTTAGATCTCCTAGATTAATTACGTATTCTTGGCCCAAATTTTCATTTACTCAACTGCAAACAAGCTCCAGAATAATTTTATGGGGAGTTGCCCTTAGAGCCCATTACGTTCACAGCAGAAAGAAGTTTCTTTTTCAGCATGTTCAGGAGAAAAAAAATAGATACTTTTTCACACAGCACAGAATTAACTTGTGGAACTCATTATCACAAGATGAACTAATGGCCACAAGCTTAGATGACTTTTAAAAAAGGATATGTACAAACTCGTGGTGGTGGGGACTGCTATCAACAACCATTTATAACTGAATGGAACTTCCATGTTCTACGGCGGAACACCTCCAAGTACTAGTGCTGGGTCAAAGAACAGGCTTTTATGTCCCGCTTGTTAACTTTCCAGGAACATCTGGATGGCCACTATTGGACACAGAGTACTGGACTCAAGATGGACTTTGGCCTGATGACAATTCTTATGATTTAGCACAGGGCGTTCTATGATTTCATTCTCCCCACTGCACCTCCATTCCTGTCCTCACTAGGAAGATACTCACAACCAACTGCTGCTCCAAATCTTTGATTTTGCCCTGGAGAATAGTCACTTCCTGCCGGTTCTCTGTCTTCAGCGGGGAGGTTGCCTTGGGCGAGGCACCTGCCTGGCCTGAGAGCTCCAACAAGTCATTCAGAGCTTCTTTCAACTTGAAGACTTCCTTCGAAAGTTCTGTGATCTACAGAACAAGAGGAGGTGCCTGGACAGTCATCACTCCCCCACAAAAAACCTGCACTGATTATCATGGCCATCCTTGCCAAGTCTTGTTTGCTTGTTTTAAGCTAACTCTTCACTAACCCAGTGAACAGCATAATGAAACCCATAAAGGAGACTCTGCCAGTGCAGCTGGCCCATCATGACTTTCCCCATCTCCTCTGTCAGCCAATGTGATGGCACTTGGAGACTGGCAATGGGCACCCAACAGAGACACTCCCTCTTGCCCACTGCTGGGACCACCCCTGACTGCCTCTCTCTGACTGCCCAAGGCCTTTTCCTTCATAGACTCCAAGCTCACCTTTTTATCCTTTTCTCTGACCAACTTGGCCGAATCTTCGATGTGGCTGTGCAGCTCCTGGATCCGTGCTGACTCTGCCTGCAGGCTCTGCAGCTGCTTCTCAGCCGCTGCCAGCTGGGCTTCGGCCGCATGCTTCTCGCTCTTCATGAAGAGGGCTTCACGCTGCACCTGGAAGACCTCAGTGCAGGTGCGCTCATGCTTGCGTCCCAGGTCACACAGTTTCACGTTCAGGCTGTCAACTTCGCCCTGCAGGCTCGCCTTCAGCTGCTCGTGTGTTTCCTTGGACACTGAAGCCTGCTGGATGGCATCCAGCTCCTCCTGCAGGCGCGAGGCCTCCTGGGTCTTGACCCTGAGCTCCTGCGCCAGGAGCGTGGACTTGGCCTTCAGTTCCCATATGCTGCCCTCCAGGATCTCCTTGGTGCGATGATGCTCTGCTATGGGCACTGACTCTTGCTTGTGGCTTTCTGCTGTCTTCTGCAGTTCTGCCAGCTCCTTCTGGGTGGTGCCATGCTTCGCCTTCAGCTCCATCAGCCTCTTTTCAGCATCAGAAAGTGAGGCCTTCAGCTTCCCTACCAAGTCTTCGTGCTCTTGCCTGGAGACAAATTGGGAAGTCAGACTCTCCTTTGTGATTTGAAGTTCCTTTCCTAGTTTCTTGTGTCCCTCTTTGAGCTGCTCCGCCTGAGCGTTTGCATCCTCATACCGCTTGCTCATGGCATCCAGTTGCTTCCGCAGGTCACTGGCCTCCTCTCGCAGGCTCTGGCCTCCTTGCATTGTTTCCATCTCACGGTTTTTCTCCTCCAAGGCGTTTCTCAGTTCCTTCATCGCGGCTTCAGCAGAGGCACACCTCATCAGCAGGGCCTCCTTCTCTTTGGAGACCTCATCCAAAGAGGTGCCAAGGGAGGCCTTCATCTCCTCATACTCCCCAACGGAGCAGCCTTGCACGCCTGCTGCCTCCTGAGCCTCCAGCTGCCCCTCCAAATCTTTCACCTTCTGCTCCTGCTCTCTGAGATCCTCTTGTGCCTGGCATAGAGCAGCCTTCACCATCTCAAGCTCAACTCTAGAGCTCTCCACCATCACCTTTTCCTCTACAGACAGGATGCTGAGCTCAATCTGCTCTTGGAGGACACTGACTTCAGCAAGGGCCGCCTGGTATTTCTCCTGTGTCTCCTTGAGCTCTTTGGCCAGCTCTTCCACCTCATCTTGCCTCCCCTCCCTACTATTCGCCAGCATCCCCACACCAGAGTTGCCTGTGTCTTGTTCTCTGCCACTCTCACTGGCTGGGGAGCTGCTCTTCTCTAGAGCCTCTCTCAGGGCTTCAGTTTGCTTCTCGTAATCTGCCTTCAGCTGCTCATAAGCCTCTGCTGGGATGAGTTTGCAGGAGTCTTCCTCAGTCCCAGACTCTTCCAGGGCCTTCAGGGCCACTTGAGCTTCAGTGTGCTTCTCCTTCAACCTGTCAAACTCAGACTTGAGACAGTCGTACAGAATGATAGGGATGAAGTCGCCAGAGGCATCAGCATCACTCTCGTCCTTCTCATAATTCTCCAGGATCTGTGCAAGATGGAAAGTTGGTGGAGAGAAGGAGAAAGAAGCCACAGGTCACCCTGAAACATCTTCCAACTTTGGTGTCACTCACCTGGATTATATTATCAGGACTCTCACCAACAGTTTTGTAACAACTCATGCTTACTTTAGCATAACCATTTAGGAGTTGTACTCCACTTTATCAGATTGCAGAGAGCTGCACAAATGTTTATGCCAAAATAGATGGGTTAAAGTGCTACAAGACTCTTGGCTTTTTTGCTGCTACAGATTCTCACACACACAGAGAGACACACAGACACACTAAAGAATTAATTTCTTCTGGAAATTCTTACCCAGTAAAAGAAATCTTTGTGGCTTAGCCACCTGGGTGTTGATTAATTGACTGATTATGTTTGCACCAGTTGGGAAAGTGGCCCCAAAACCCCAGAATGTGGTTGCCAACTGAATAGCAACAGTAGTTAAATATACTTTTTATGCCCAGGACAGGGGAGTGGTTCGGGCATCAAACTGTCATACAAATGAATGATAGATCAGCCATTAGAATGCACTAGTTCCTTCCCAATGGCCATAGGAAAGCAGTGAATTTCTCTGTCATACCTTTAGTATGGATGGAGCTACGAGGAGGGGTGCAAGCACTTACCTGTATTTTCTCCATTAATTCTTTGTTCTTTTGGGTCAAAGACTGCACTTGGCCCTGCAGTGTAGCCAGGAGCTCTTCAGCTGAGGTGCTCAGCGTCTTTTTGGAAAGCAGCAACTCAGCTCCTGTTTTTATTTTAAAATAAAATAATTTTATTTTACTAAAGGGAGCAGAAGAAACCATAATGGAAATCCAGACTGGGGCAGACAGAGAAAGTCACATTCAAAAAGGAGCATCAGGCACCCTCCTCTTTGGATTACGGAGAGAGGAACTAAAGTTCAAAGCTAAGCCTATGCCATTTTGAAATGCTTCTCTCTCTTTAAGTTTGCTCTGGCTGCATTCCAGAAAGTAGTTGGAAACTGAAACTAAAAAGGACAAAGAAGACTGCTCAGTTTGGAAGGAGGGAAGCAGAGGGATAAGATGAGGAAACAGAGGACTGGTGAGTGATACAGGGCACCCCCTTGCCAATAGGTTACCAGTGGCACCAGGAAAGTACTGAATGCTTGATACATGGAATTGTGGGGAAGAGTGCCAGCAACCCTATTCAGCAGTCAGTCACAGCTTCTCCTACAGGACCTTGGGAAGTGTAATTTTGTAAGGGTGCTGGCCATTCCACAGTGACCCTTTCATAATGAATTGAGGTTCCTTGCTGGAGGTATATGCAATAGTACCAAGACAGACTTTACTAGCTGCTTTTTCTGCAAGCTTTTAAGTATTCTGTAAGCTTTTAAAGTATTTTAAGTGGCCACAGTGGTCCATGCATTAGTGATTTCAAGACAGGACCACTGTAATTCGCTGTATGTAGGATTTATCTCGAGAACAGTTTAGAAACCACAGTTAGTACAAAATGCAGCAGCCCAGGTGGTTACAGGGCAGTGGTGTCATTCAAATGATTTAGGAACAGGAACTCACTTTTGATTGGCACTTGTCGGGAACCCGGAACCAGCCACGGAGCCTGTTAGGATCCGGAACGCCCGTTCTGGTCCGTTCCCCCTGAATGACATCACTGTTACAGGGGCTACACAGTTTGACTCAGTAGGATCACTCCTTCAGCAGCTGCACTGGCTGCCCATTCACATCCAATCTCAAGATGATGGTACTGACCTTTAAAGCCCTTCATGATGTAGGCCCACCCTACCTAAAGGACCACCTCGTCCCATACATACCAGTTCACTCTCTTAGATCATCTAAAGGCGTTCTCCTTCAAGTGCCCCCTCTGTCCCATGTTAAAGGGATGGCAGCTTGGGGACGAGACTTTTCTGTTGTTGCTCCACAAACATGGAATTCCCTTCCAGAAGAATTAAGAACTATACATTCCTTCATGGCTTTTTGGAGAGGGCTCCAATCATACCTATTTCACCTGGCCTTTGGATGATGGCTAGCTGTCTGCCCTCTAGAATACTGTCATGGTTTATTTACTCCTCTGGTCAATTGTTTCCCACCCTTAAAATGTCCTGATGAGGAGAATTGGGTCTCACCTTATTTTTGAACATTCTCTGTGTTCATGTTAAATGTTTTAAAATATTTTAATGTGTTTTACTCAGTGTTGTTACATTGTACTTTTTTGTTCTCTGTAAGCCGCCTTGGGCAATTGCTTCAGCATGGGACAAGCGAGGTATAAATTCTTCAAATAAATAAATAAATAAATCTGCCAAGGGCTTTCTGCATTGGGGGGAAAATCTAAATAAGACCTTCCGATATGGCTGGGCCTGTGCTCTGTAGTGTACCAAGCATAATGATGTGCCCAGCCTGACAAAGGTTCTTCAGAGAAGACTTTTGCTCTTGCTTGGTTTCACAAGACCAAAGGGATGCAAACCCTTACCAGGGAACTCCAGAAGATCCCCCTCTTCATCCTGCAGTGTTTCAATATCATAGCTGGTGTTCTCGTTCTCGTTCTGGGGGAGAGAAAGAACAGAGGGAAAGAAAACAAGTGTTTTCATAGACAGGGTAGGGATCTCAAACAGGGAGCTAGAGGTAGACCCCAGAGCCACACTGACCTGCAGGATTTGGGATGAAAGAGGCAGTTTATGTTTGGCCAGGGTGGGGGGAGGGGAGAGGACCAACTTTTGGAGGTGATTGAAGCAGCAAGCTTGAGAGTAGCACTGTTGCTTCGGTGACAAGGACAGAATAGAAGTGCCTGCCCGTTTGTTTTCTACCTCTTCAGACTGTATATTTGCAAATAACAGATACACGGAGGACCATGGCTCCAATTCTCTCTCTCCACAAGAAAGTTGACTCTGAAGATGCCTTGGTTTTACCTATCCCTCAAGGAAATGAGAACCATGCCATAACTTAGTAGCCAGTTTTATACCTTTGTAAGACTCCAAGGGGTCTGGAACTGAGAACTGTGCATCACCATGAAAGCGCAGCAAAGGAGGGAGACACTGACTTGTTCTTTGCTGCCCTGCACTGCCACCACTTCAGATGGCGGTACTATAACCAACAGCTTATCAATAGGGTTTCCAGCTGGGCCTACAAAGTTGCTGATTCTGAACTGTTTGTTGGCCAGAACTGTATTTTGGAAACTCAACTAACAGAAGCCTTGATAGTCTCTCTCTCACTTGCATGCACATATCTCCTGTACCTCTACAGATGACAGACGGTTCCGGAGCACTTCCAGTTCCTTCCCCAAATTTTCCTTCTCACCCACTTTCTCAGCCAGTTGCCTCTGAAGGTCTTTTATCTGGAGGGTCAGAGAACAATGGCACCTTTTTCCAATCGGTCCACTCAACTTATTCAGCATCAAACTGCCTGCTACTTCAAATGTGTAGTTTGACCTTCTGTGCCTGTTTCTTAAATGATAATAGCATGTGCAAGAGCCCCTATCCAGATCAGGTCCCTCCATCTGTGTTATTTACACTAGCATGGGAGCCCTGCAATGGTGGCAAAGCAATAAAGCCCCCACTCCTCTCCCCCTCATTGATGCTATGCTTCCAATTCAGACCAGGCACTCCACACACGCTACTTTTTAATTATTATTAAAGCACAGAAGGATCAAACTACACTTTCAGAGTAATGTGTTTTCTGAACCTTAGACAGATAAGAATTTAATTCTTAACCAAGCCAGAAAGGGGCTGAGGATTAATCCTGGCTAATTCCCCAATTCCTTCTGCATAAGATATAAAAGGGCAGGGCTGTGGTTTCTAGCCTTGGCAGAGGAAAGGCAGGGTAGAAATCTCTTAAATAAATAAGAGTCTTTCATTTTTCACGATACCTGCAGAGTGAAGGTTCCTGACAGCGAAGAAGACACATTCCAAGGCAATAGGAGAGGATAAGTCTGCACATGGCCATTAGCCAAGTAGAACCTCAGTGTACAGAAGCAGCCTACCTCTGGATTTAGCACCAGAGCCCACTTTTTAAAACTATTGGGACTCACCTAGCTTTACAAGTTCGTTTTAAAAGTTTCCGTTTAAGCCTGTGTTTTAACCCTTATTACTAGGGGGGGGGGAACCGCCTTCTCAAGCATTTGTTGAGCTCCACACACATCAGAGCAGGACCATTCTGGTGGCCTTGTGTTCCCCTTCACCTGGCCCTTGATGAGCCAAGGCACACTTGTCTCCTCACAAGTAAATATGCAAATATGGCTCTGTTCCACTTTCCATAGGGTTCAATATATTTTTCCTTGACAGCTTGACTTCCTTCTCAAGTGTTTTAGGGCCTGTGTTCACTGGATCAAGACCATTCTGGTAGCACTGCATTGCTTTTCGCCCGCCCTTCGAAGTGGACTGAGGTGCGCTTGTCTACTCATGAGTAAGCACATGTACAGCTTAGTTTCACTTTCCATAGGGTTCCACACATTTTCCTTGTCAGCTATCAGCTTGTCAGTTTCAGTGCCCACCAACAATCAGGTCATGATCCACAGTTTGGGAAACACAACAGTAAATTATTGATATAATATGTACAGGCATGCCCTGGTATCCGCTGGTGTTTTGTTCCGGACCCTCATGTGGAACCTGAAACTGTGGATACTGGGGATACCCCTTTAAAGATAGGGGAACATCAGTGGTTTTGCTGCAGTAAGGATAAAAAAAGAGATTTCTTTAATGTTCCTTTATCTTTTTAAAGGGCCTCCCAGTATCCACTGCATCCATGGATAATGAATCAGTGGATACTGGGGCACACCTGTACTTGTTTGTTTTACAACCTTTCCTCATAGGTCATCAAAAGCATATCTCAGGGATCCCCAATTCTAGTATGGGACTCACCTGCTTCTCCAGAGTATGCAGGGAACCTTCTGCCAACTCCGGCTTCTAGCAGAGGGAAAAAGCGTCAGGCACAGTTAATGAAAGTGAGAGCTTCATATCCGTACTCCGTGTCTTAAGCTGAGAAGCACTTTAGCTCCCACCTGACTGGGGGAAACATGTTTTTAGTAGGGGTTGCTCTTCTGTCAATCCAATCTTTGAGGGACTGAATATGATCTTTCAGATTACACATGCTTTGAGGCAATTTGTATACTACAGAGCAGTGGACCCCAGATCAGGGATCTACAAGTGGTGTAGCCAGTGCAACACAGTGGGAGATGGTAGTAGAGGTTGCTCCCTCACCTCTTGTTTCTGCTTTTCCTGCTGCTGCTCCAGGCTTCGGATCTTCTGCAGAAACTGAGCCCTCTCTTGCCGCAGCCGAACAATTTCTTCATAGGCCTCCCGGTCATCCTAGGAATAGAAACCCAGGCCCAATTAAAGACAGGGGTTTCCCTTGTCCTGCCCTGCCCATATTGCATCCAGGGTGCAAAAGCCTCACCACATCAGCTGGAACGGAGGTGCCCCTGGTTGGCTTTGCAGTGACTACCCAGCTGCTCCGTTCTGTGGAAGATGAGCTTTGGTCTGGCGGGTGGGGGGCATGCTAGAAAACAACAGTGGACTTCATGCAGAGAAAGACTTCTTCATAGGCCTTATTAGTATTCTGCAAGGATAGCCAGATGTCCACTGCAAGCTGCAAATGCGTATGGCATCATGGCCTAGAGCTGGGAGACTGCATTATGATGGCATGCAGAGTTTATTTCCATTTGCTTGCCCAAATTCTTGCAACATATGCCACTGCCCACCTTCCTAAGTCATGCATTGTTACTCAGTTTTGTTCCAAGACAGTAGCTGCATTGGTTGTACCTAACATTCAATCTTGACCCTTTGTTTCTGGGCTTGTTAAACATGACAATCTTGGTCCCATTCCCTAGGGCAATGTTCTTCAACCTGTGGATCGGGAGCCCAATAGGGTCGCAAAGCCTTATTTTGGGGGGTCATGGCAACCTTTCAAACCTTTCAAAGGACTTGGATCCAATCCAATAATGGTACTGCCTTATCAAAACTGAATTATTGCTATAATCCTGCACTGCTTCTTCTTGGTGTCTTGCCCTGCAGCTCCTAAGGCCAGCCCTGCTCACAGCATTGTTAAGATGGAGGAGGTAGGGGAAAATGAGATAAGAGATGGGCAAATCTGCCAACCCTGCCCAGGAGGGGGCAAGGTTGGCAGAGGGCCCTCATTCTGATATCCCAGTTATTTATTTATTGGGGTTGCAGCACAAAACAAGGTTCAAAACCACTGCCTTAGGGAAAAGTGTGTCAATTGCTAAGCGTGCAGACAGGTCTGAGGTGAGAGTGAGGATTGGAGGAATGGCAATAGTTGCCCACATCAGCAGAATGGTTTCAGAAGAAAGGTGGAGAGACAGAGAAACCCATAGAAGAGATTCAGCCATCACAGCCAACTAGATTGT
The DNA here is from genome assembly GCA_029204185.1 of Lerista edwardsae. Classification (NCBI taxonomy): domain Eukaryota; kingdom Metazoa; phylum Chordata; class Lepidosauria; order Squamata; family Scincidae; genus Lerista; species Lerista edwardsae. The sequence continues at coordinate 1,567,659 of JAJKFI010000129.1, read as the reverse complement.
GAGGAGCTGCTTCCCTCAGTGGCAGAACACCTGCTTTATATGGGGAAGGTCCAAGCTTCAAGCCCTGGAAAGTGGAGCTGGAAAAAGACCCCCCTTCACTGCAACCCTAAAGAGTTTCTGCTGCCCATCAGTGCAGACTCTACTGAGCTTGAAGGATCAATGGACAGATTCAGTAGGCAGCAGCTTTGTATGTTCAAAGGCAGTTAACCCCTGAGTGACTGTTGTTGGAGGGCAGTTTGTTGCTTTCCTGCCCTGCTTGTGGGCTTCCCAAAGGCATCTGACTGGCCAACACTGGAAATGAGATGCTGGACTAGATGGACCCACCATGGCCTGATCCAACAAGGCTACTGTTATCATAATTGAATTGTGCACCTTTCCAAAATTCAGGAACACATTTTCAAACCTCGTAGTTGATGCTTCAAAAATAATCAGTCAATTTCAAATGTGCACATGTTTTATTTTGAGACAGCCAAGGGACAGAAGAGAGGTTTTCCAATTCATCAGCTGGGCAGCTGTGACAGCTTTCCTACCTGGTTTGGGGCACTCGGAGGGGGTGGTGGAGCCTTCCTCTTTCTGGGGCTGTTGTTCTTCCCTTTGGACAGGGAGTGCCGAGGGGAGGAAGTCTGTGAAAAGAAGAAAAACACAGCAGAAAAACGCATAAGAGTTGCCCTCCCAACCCTTTGCACAAAATGAGGGCATGCTGTGCGTCCTGGGTTGAAAAACATTACCTGCGAGCATAATTCAACCGAATCCTCTTCTGAAAAAAGGGGCCAGACAGAGAGGAGGAAAAAAGACAAAAAGCAAGGTGAGGTTAAAAGAAGGCTGTGGAGAACACCCATGATGGGGAGCTGAGGGGCCTTGAAACATGCAAGAGCTGCCATGCATGGCTAGAATTTTGGTGCACCCAAAGATCCCTCAGAAACACCCAGCTCAGTAAGCTCCATCCACCTCACCAGATAGTAGAAGACTTGCTGGAAGGTCTTCTGCTCCTGTAAACAAACCCATTCTCTTTCTCATGTGCTGCAATTGAACTGCTGGCTCTTCCTCTGTTAGGTGGAACTTACCTCTCCTCCCCCTTTAATCCCCCTGGATTGAATTTTTTGACCATAAAATAATTGAGGTAAGGTCATGTCTTTCTAAAGGTTCTGCTTTTCAAAGTGCCATGCACACTAATAACAGGGTTGGAGAGGATGCTTGGCCTTCCCACTAGGAGGGTATGACGTGTTCACAATAAGAACATAAGAACATAAGAAGAGCCCTGCTGGATCAGGCCAAAGGCCCATCTAGTCCAGCTTCCTGTATCTCACAGCGGCCCACCAGGTGCCCCAGGAAGGCATGAGACTACAAGATGCTTACATCCTGTTGCCACTCCCTTGCACCTGGTACCAGTAGCCCATCACCTATGTAAGGAGGTTGCACAATCCATCATTGCCTATAGCCCACGATGGACCTTTCCTCCAGATATCTGTCCAATCCCCTCTTGAAGGCATCAAGACCAGATGCCATCACCACCTCCTGTGGCAAGGAGTTCCACAGATTAACTACCCGATGGGTAAAAAAGTACTTCCTTTTATCTGTTTTAACTCTCCCAACCCTCAGTTTTAGCGGATGCCCCCTGGTTCTGGTGTTTTGAGAGAGGGAAAAGAACATCCCTCTATCGACTCTATCCCTTCCATGCATAATTTTGTATGTCTCAATCATGTCCCCCCTCAGGCGCCTTTTTTCTAGACTGAAGAGCCCCAAACGCTGCAGTCTTTCTTCATAAGGGAGGTGCCCCAGCCCCGTAATCATTTTTGTCGCTCTCTTCTGCACCTTTTCCAACTCCACTATGTCCTTTTTAAGATGCGGCGACCAGAACTGGACACAATATTCCAGGTGTGGCCTTACCATCGATTTCTACAATGGCATGATAATATTGGCTGTTTTATTCTCGACCCCCTTTTTAATTACCCCAAGCATGGAATTGGCCTTCTTAATTGCTGCCGCACACTGGGTCGATACCTTCATTGAATTGTCCACCAGCACCCCAAGATCTCTCTCCTGAGCTGTCACAGACAGCTCAGAACCCATTAGCCTATAGGTAAAGTTTTGGTTTTTTGCCCCAACGTGCATCACTTTACATTTGTCTATGTTGAAACGCATCTGCCATTTGGCTGCCCATTCCCCCAACTGGGAGAGATCCTTCTGGAGCTCTTCACAATCCTTTCTGGTTTTTACCACCCGGAAAAGTTTTGTGTCATCCGCAAACTTGGCCACCTCACTGCTGGTGAGTGGTGCTCAATAGTCTGGTGTCCCAGGCACAACGTTCAAATTACACACCCACCCACCAGCTGCTCAACTCCTGTTCATTTCAATCATATTCACACAGGGGGATTTCATGGTGGATTGTTCCTGGCCCATAAGATCGTGGCTGTCCATCTCCCGTTCTCTGTTGGCCTACAGCACACCCAAAAGTCATCCCTTGTGGATTGCTCTGAAATTGCAGCCCAAACCAGAGATGTAATGGGAGACATGGCAGGGTAACCAAATTGTTGCTGAACAGGGGCAGAGAAGAGGACATTATTCACAGCAGAGGAGTGATGGGAAAATGCAAAATCCTCCCCCCTCCTGCTCCTTTCCCCTTAGCTGGGATTCCAGATGGACATGGTCATGTTCTAGGGCAGGGGTCTCCAAACCTTTTGGCATGAGAGCCACATCATATGTCCGACACTATGTTGAAGGCCAAGAATAAATTTAAATATATACAGTCAACATGGAACTGAGATAATGGAATTACTACAGACCACTTTCCAAGATTATTCCCCATCCCTACTAGGCAACATTACTAAATTAAGAAAAATAAATCTGAAAGGAAAAAAATCATAGATGACTTTGCAAGGTTATTCCCAAAAGCAAGAACTTCAAGATCCTGAAAGATCTCTTTACAAATCAGCCCAAGTCATTTTGAAAATAATTGGGGGAGGAGAGGCATAGATCTCTTGACAAACCAGGCAAAACAGCTTTAAAAATAAGGGGAGGGGGAAATAAGGCACAGATCCTCTTGTCAAAGCAGCCCAAGTCACTTTGAAAATAAGGGGATGGGGGAAAGTAGTCATAGATTTCTTTACAAACCAAGCAAAATAGCTTTGAAAATAAGCGGGGAATAAGGCATTGATGTCCTTACCTGCAACGTCTCCTCCTCCAGAGCTCTGCAGCTTGCGCAATGGACCTGAGGCCCACTGGGCAAGACCAGCAAGCCTCGCAAGAGGCTGGAGCTCCATGCGATTGCCAGGTGACACCTGAGCCTTGCAAGCCTTGCAGAGAAGGCCCAGCAAGCCTTGCAAGATGCATAGCCCTTTACTAGCTGTCATGCCGGGTCAAGGCCTCTGGGGGCCAGATGGTGGGCATTCCTTCAGGGAACTCTGTGGGCTGGATCCTTGCAGTCCACAGGCCGGTTTTGGCCTGAGGGCCGTAGTTTGGAGACCCGCTCTATGGGAAAGCAGCCACAAAGAGCAGTTGCAGGAGATGGGATTCCCAGATCCGAGTCTTCCCACATTGCCTATTCTGACCCCATGAAGGAGGCAGTCCACTGCCCAATGAAGCTCAGGCCCAAGCCAAGTGAAGCACATCCCTACTCTCTGACAGATCTTTTCTTCTATCCTATAAGGAAGGACCACACCACAGTTCCTGGGCAGTGAAGCTGGCCTCTCTTCATTAGTTCCATTACCAGTGAAGTTGGGAGGGGAGGTTGTCTTACCACTGGCCCAAGAGCAGCGCTGAGCAGCTTCCTGAAGGTAGTGCTGAATGAGGGCATTGCCAGTGGCCGCACCGTAATGTGCTGCATTATGCCCTGTGGCATCCACGAGTCCGACCCGTGCCCCACCGTGGATGAGGATCTCTACTGTCTCCACGCTGCTGTTCTCGCAAGCCACCATCAGGGCTGTTCTGAATCAAAGGGAAGCTCAGTTAAGTTCAGAGAGATGGCTTTGGACAGAGGAATGGGAGTGTTGGTGACACAAACCTAGGCACATCTTGGGCTAAAATCCTATACACACTTACTTGGAGTATGTCCCATTGAATTAAATGAGGCTTATTTCTGAGTAGACATGCACAGGATTGCAAAATTAGTCTTCTAGAGGAAGAAAAGCTTAAAAGCTGAGAACATCTCTAAAGAACTTCCTCCTCCACTACAAACCCCCACATGCCTTGATCTTCATCAGAAGGCCTTAACCCATAGTTGGTTAAGGTTTAGCTGGAATGTACATGGCCTCCTCAGTGGTGGTGCTCACTTTGTGAAATTCCTTGTTCCTGAAATATCAAGTGGGTTCCTCCCTTTCTTTCTCCCTCCCTGCCCAGCCCAAATAGTGTTCTTTCCTTGCACCTGAGCAGTATGTAGCTACATATCTGTTTAGCCCTCTCATTTGGGTTTGTTTCTGGTTCTGCTGTTTCACATAGAATTTTGTTTCATTTGTAGTAATGATGTTTATTCTAGCCACAGTGATCAATGCTATGGTAACATTGAGGTTAGACTACTGTAATGTACTCTACATGGAGCTGCCCTTGAAGGTGGTTCAGAAACAACAACTAGTGCAGAATGTGGCAAGCCATGTAACCACTGGAGCTAGATGGTTCAATTCTGTTGGGCTGCTAATCTGGCAGCTGCACTGGCTGCAAGTTTGTTTCTGAACCCAATTCAAGGTGCCAGTGTTGGCTTTTAAAGCCCTATATGGCTTGGGGCCAGGGTATCTGAGAGACTGCCTACTTCTATATAATCCGACTTGACCTGAGGAAACCATCTTACAAGTGCACCGCCTGTGGAGGTGCAAGGGGTGTTGGCAAGAAACAGGGCCTTCTCAGTAATGGAACCAACCCTATGGTCCTCCCTCTCTCTTGATTGAGAGACTTTCCAGTGGGGTCTTGAAGGCATTCCTTTTTATTCAAGCCTTCTCTTGGCATTTTTAAACTAAGACGTTTAAATTGTGTTTTATTATCGTTGTACTTTGAATTGTTGTAAGCTGTCTTGGGTCCCTCAGGGGGTGAAAGGTGGGATAAAAATATGGTAAAATAAATAAAGATATGATGACTACATTATTGTTTACCATGGTGACAGAATGAGATGGAAGGGTAAACATCCTGACAGACAGACAGACATTTATGAAATTGTAGACGGTGAATAGAGAGGAGAAAATGCACACAGAACGAGGAAGCCACCCAAGATATTGTCAGACACTACATCATGGCACCAGGTGGATGGGCTCATAGCTCAGTGGCAGACAACCTGCTTTCACTACAGACAGTTTCAGACCAAGTTCCTGGATTCTCCAGTTAAAGAATCAGGTAGGAAATAATGGGAAAGAGACAAGTTGGTGCCTAAGACCCAACAGCAGAGGCCATTCAATAATAATGAGCTAGATGGATGTGCTAAGGCAGTGGTTACCAACCTTTTTTGCATGACAACTTGTCAGGACCCCCTTAAAATCTAGGAACAGAAGTGATGTCATTAAGCAAAGTCATTGTTTTTAATAAATCACATTTTTTGAAAGTCAAAAACTCCACATGCTTTTTAGAATGTTCTGAATGCTTTGTATCTTTGTGTTTTGACTTCAGTGATTGATTCAGCACTAAGAACAACATTCCATAGAACACGCTGTTGCTTCTCTATGCCAGCATTATTCAAACTGTGGGTCAGAACCCACTTGGTGGGTCATGACCTGATCTCAGGTGGGTCACGAAAAGCTGAGAGCAGCCATCTTGGAAACTGCAGACCTTACTCTTGTTATATTCCTTTTGTGAGTGCTAACTCTTTGAATTTTTAAGTGATTTTTTTTTTAAAAAATTGTTTTTAGTTCACCACTTTTACATAATATTTTGTCCTAATCTTGCTTTCTGTCAGGATGTTTCATGGTTGTACAATTGCTGCCGTCCAAGAATGCCAATTTGCATTTCAGGAATGTCATTTTATTATGCTACAATGATAGCACTTCCTACTTGATGATGTCACTTCTTGCCACAATATCACTTCCAGGTTAATGACATAACTTCCAGTGGGTCCCAACACGAGTGCCATTCTAAAAAGTGGGTCCCAGTCTAAAACGTTTGAATGCTTTATGCCATTGCTGATCAAGGTTGTAACGTCAAATTTTAGATAGTCTTCAGAGTATTTATGTTCCTCTTCCTTGTGTGTTGAGACTTATCTAGGCATGCACACAGAAGGCGTGACATGCCCACTCAGAAAGAGGCCTAAGAGAGACTTCATCACACACATATGCAAACACCAAGATGAGCCCATAGCAAGGCTAATTTCCCTCACAGCTACAAGTTTCATGGGGAAGCCTCTTCCCTAGCCAAAATGAAGCTTCCAAGATAGTGGTGCCTAACTTTCTAAGATGGCTGCCCCAAGCACTTCATGACCCCCTTAAAATTGGTTCACAAACCCCTTGGAGGTCCCAAATTCCAGGTTGGGAACCACTGTGCTAAGGGAATGAATTCATACCTCAGGGTAGAGCTCGTGCAAAAGGTCTGGGTTCAATCCCTGGTATTTCCAAATGTTACCAGCCTGCCTGAAAAGCTGGAGAGCTCCTGCCAGTCACTGTGGGCAATACTGAGTGGAGCTAGACTGAGGATGTGACTCTGCACCTTTAAGGGCTGCAAATTTCATCATCAGATGAATGAGCTGAAGTTTTGATCCCAGACAAAAATACAACCCAAGATTAATCAGTGTGGCAGAGACATAGCCCTACAAGCCAGATGGGACAGGTCTACTTCCTGTGCTGAATGACGAAAAACCAACTCAAAAATGGGTTTCCTTCCTGTTTGCAGAGTTGGGTTAGAGAGGACTTTGATTTGACCTAGCATTTCATTTCAAGTAGCAAAAGGGGCAACACATACACAGAATAGATCCTCACCGGCCCTGCTGGTCTCTGGTATTCACGGCAGCTCCACGGTGCAGCAGATAACGGCAAAGTTCAGAGTGGCTCAACTTGGCAGCAAGCATTAGAGGGGTTGCTCCATCCTGGCAAGGAGAGGAAAAGACAGTAACAGGAAGACACAACAAGGTCCCAAGGAACTGTTCAAGTTTATATTTTAAAAGCTGTCCTGTGAAAAACTTCTAGGCACACCAGTATTGCAAACTGCTCAGATTAATTTGTCTTGTTGTGCCTAAGGATTGAGACTCTGGCCATTTCTCTCACCCCAAGTGGAGCTGATTTTGATTGGAACAGAGAGATTAGAACGTGGGATCTGAACACTGCTTTCCAATATAATTATTTTATATACTTTGGAACATTAATGGGGCATTAATGATGTGGGAGTATGTAAAGGACAGGAGTCCGGTTCACAAGGCACTGCCCCAAACTTCTCACTTTCAAATGAAACATATACAGGTCCAGATTGTTTATCCACCGATTCAGCTGGAGCCAGACCTTCCGAATGCGACTGGAGCTGCGTCACTGGAAGTTATAATTTTTGGCCCTCAGAAGGCATTATGTGGGCCAGGGAAATTGTGTGCGGCTTCCCTGGTCCTCTGAATACCCTCTGGATGCAACCGGGGTGGATGGCAACAAGGTGCCTGATCCTTATTTGTGGGTTTCAACACCAGCAGATGTTCCGGGAATGGAACCCTCGCAGATGCTAAGGCACGACCTGTATATGAACATACAGTACAACATTCAAACACACATTTCAAGTCTTTCAAAATGTTATGAGGAGCATTTGGGGAGAGTAGATGCTTTGCATGCAGAAGATCACAGGTGCAATCGTTGGCATATCCAAAGAGGACTGGGAAAGACCCCTCCCTAAAAATCAGAGGAGTTGCTGCCAGTCTATACCAATCTAGATGGACTCTGATTCAGTACAAGGCAGCTTCCCTGTACAGGGATCTCCTCCTCACCATAAGAGCCAGAAACATTGTTCTAATTAAAACTGAGAATCTTGTAGCACAATTCTATGCATACCTACTCAGAAGTCCCATTGTGTTCAATGGAACATTCCCAGATAGGTGTGTATAGGATTGCAGCACTAGAAACTTACGTTTTCCACCTAATGTCCTATTTGGCAGGTTCTGTCCTTGCAAAGAATTGTAGCACACATTTAGCCCTGCTTTAAAAAAATATATACAGTGAAAGATGTTGTTCCAGTTTCAGTAGGAAATGGGAGAATGATTGAGAAATGGGGCGCTTACCTGATCCTTGATGTTCAAGGGAGCCTTGAAGTCACAAAGAATTTCCAAACAAGAGATACATCCATTGATCGCTGAAAAAGAGGAGACTGCTTCTAATTTCTTGTTATTAAAAATGTTTTGACAAATGTCAGGATTTGACTGAGACTGCACTACAAGGCGCAGGACGCAATTCTTAGGGCACGATAAGAATTGCTTGCCTGAGGCACAATTCCTTCCTGCCAATTGTGAAGAATTGCTTCCGGGAATTACAGGCACAGAGAACTAACCTGCATGGTGCAGTGCTGTCCGTCCATTGCTGTCTGCCATATCCACCGGGCAGGATGCCTGAGCAATGAGAGATAATGTTAGCAACAAATAAGCAGCCACACTTGCAAGCCTTTGCTCGTTTGCCTGGGAGGAAGCCCCACTGAGCACAGTGTATAAACATGTATTGATTTTTCAAGGATTTCTATCTCACCAGTTCCTTTACTGAAAGGAACCACAACCGCACTTATTGCCTCAATAAATCTTAACATTTAACAAAAACATGTTGGAGATGTGGTGACATTTCAAGTGGGAAAACATTTTTTTTCACAGTTTATGTCCAGCCTTTCTTCCTGCGTAACTCAATGGCTTCCAGGCCCTTCCAGGCACTAACCAGGCCTCAACCTGCTTAGCTTCAGCAAAATGGCTGCATGCACCTTTGTTTAAGTTATCATGCACTTTCAGAGCATCACCCTGGGATCAACAGGTGGATGGTGGAGAACATTATTCATTATCAGGCAAACATTCCCAAAGCCAAGGGCCCAATGCTGAGATCTACAGCACAAGCGGTATGAGCGTATTGCCTGTGTTGCCATCACAAAAAGTACCACCAGCGCTGGTGGTAAGCCATTATTGCTGGCACTGGCTCAGTGCTGGTCCCATGCGCCTGGCGCCACAACCCACCACCAACAAGTGGTAACTTTACTGCTCGCCTGCATTGCACACTTTCCAGAAAGGGGTGGAGTGGGGGTGGGACCGGTGGCGACCTTCGCCACCACATCTTATCCTCTGTGTTGGGCCGCGAAGCAAAATTGTGGTGGCAAAATTGTGGTGGCAAGGAGACCCATCGCCCACCCTGAGCCTTTACTACGGGAGAAGGTGACAAATGTCCCCTTCTCCAGCCAAACCTCCTGTGGCTGCCTGGCTGCAGCAGGATGCAGCAGTAGTCATTTGGCTACTGCTGCTCCTGCATCGGCCAGGCAGCTCAGGATTGGGCTGCCCAATGCTTGAAAATGTACATGTGATTTCAGTATATCATTACCTGCAAGAGCTTGCTTACACACTGAGGGTGACCATGTTTAGCTGACAGATGCAATGCTGCATAGCCTGCAGGTAGTGAAAAAAACCAAGACATTATTTTGCTTCAGACTATACCATGTCTAGGGGCGTGGTGGCGCAGCGCGTTAAACCGTTGCTGCTGAGCTTCCAACCGGAAGGTTGGGAGTTCAAGCTTGTGTGACAGAGTGAGCTCCTGTTGCTTGTCCCAGCTCCTGCCAACCTAGCAGTTCAAAAGCACATAAAAAATGCAAGTAGATAAGTAGGTACCACTTCGGTGGGAAGGTGCGCCTTGGCATATAGTCATGCTGACCACACGACCATGGAAGCTTGTCCTTGGACAAATGCCGACTCTTCGGTTTAGAAACAGGGATGAGCACTGCCCCCTATAGTCGGTCACGACTAGACTATTCGGTCGTGGGGAACCTTTACCTTTATACCTGTCTAGTCTGACATGAATCTGAGCAAAAATGCCTCAGCCCCTTTCCCCTGCCTCCTCATGAAATTGCCAGTTCTCCAGCCAGTTCAGACACAGACCTATCCAATCCCTTTGTTTCTCTCCCTCCCTCCCAGAAAAGGGGATGAAAACCTATTCTGCTGGGTCCAAGGGAAATCAGGAAATTTATTCATTTACTTAATTTTTATACTATCTCTCTGTCAATACCCTCATAGTGGCTTACAATTTAAAACAATAACATATAATAAAGGGGAAAAAAGGAACGGTAAAAGTGGAAGATAAGCAGATTCAGGCACCAGACTCCTCAGACAAAGTTACATAATTGTTCTCATGACAAGGTGGCCACTCAGGGAGAAAGTTCTGGGAGAGAAAGAGCCATGGGGTGTGGCAGCTGAGAGTATGGAGTTAGCAGCATGGGGCGGGGGAGAATAGCAACTAGGATAGGTGGCTTCCAGGACTGCAAACAGGTGCCAAAAAAGGTGCAAAAGGCAAAAAGGGTGGATAGGAGGGCTCTTCACACACAGGTTATAATTTGACACAGTCCAGTTACTGAACACCCTCTCTAGGAATTGTCCACACTGACCATCTTCAGTATTCACTATTTCACAATTAATAACCATTTTCCACTTAATGCATTTTTCAAAATCACATTGGATAAGCTCACCTGAGCCATCCACGGTCATGGCATCTGCCCCATGGGCCAGCATTACCTCCAGGCAATCCACGTTTCCTCTCATAGCGGCCAGATGGAACCTGCCATGCAAGCCAAACCTGCCATTAGGCCATAGCTCTCAGGGCCAAATTAACGTATGTACAAACTACTCTATATAGTAAGGACCCAGCCCCAGTGAAGCTCCTCCTGCAGTTTCACAGCGGAGTGAGATGAAAGCACCGGCATGTGCTGCATTTAAATGTCTCAGCAACTCATAATACACTGCAGTGGTTTTAAAAACTTTCTATCCTGAGAAACGTGTTTCTACACCAATCAATTCATGAGTCAAAGAGCAGTATCCCCAGCACATCTACCATAGAAATTTTGCGCACGGCAGAGCATTCTGGTAAGTGTTCTAGTGCACACACCCAGGGAGCAATCCTATAGTGTGCTGGAAGGCCGAGCCTGGCCGGCCAACACCATACTCAGTACAGTATAGGAGAGGCTGGAGCCTCCCCGCGGCAAGGGAGCATTTGCTCCTTTACTGTAGGGGAGGCTCCAGCCTCCCCTATGCACTCTAGAGACTGCGCGGCTCAAATTGGGGCTGCACGGCCTCCCAAACGGGTCTAGGATTCGGACTTATGGCCGAATCCTGGACCCGCCCATGTCCCGCCCTCCTCCCACCAATCCCCAAGCCGCCCTGTTATGGTTTCTCCCTCGCGCTGGCTGGCTTTGGCCAATGTGAGGGAGGCGCTGCGCGGGCACAACAGGATCGCCGCTGCCTGTAGCGCCGATCCCACTGCCTTAGCACTGATGTGGGCGTGCCGATTGGTGCAGCGTCAACGCAACCCCATTGCGTCAACACTGCGCAGTCTGTAGGATTGCACTGCCCGTTCCACAGGCCAGCAGTGTTGGGCCCCACCCTTGCCCTTTTTGAACAGAGGTGTGCACTTGTTCTTCAACCTTCAGGTTGGGACCCCAATGGGGGGTTGCAAAGCCTCAGTTTTGGGGTCACGACAACTTATGGGAATAAAAAGGGTTGAAGTCCACAGGACTAGACCACCAGGTAAAGGGGGAGGTGTACCACTATGGTATATCCCTTCAGGTACCAGGTATCAGGAGATAGTGTCTTAGTAATTGTGCTAAAATAACTTTCACTAGTGGCAGGTTTCATGGTAACTTTTCCTTTTCTCTCTAATAAGAATATTTAGTCACAGTAAACAGCATTGAAGACCACTGCGCTGGAAGACACCCCTCTCCTGTTTCTGTGAGTTATAAAGTAAGCTCAGCTATGGCAGACCAACTGCCTTTCAGGATAGTTTGTCTCCCATTACCAATTCTTTCATTGAGGAACCACTGAGAAGCTTCTGAGGAAGACCAAAGGTACTCCAAAATACAGCTGGAAAACAAATGGTGTGTGTAAAATTCATGGTCCCTCCCCACCCAACTCCCCTCAGGATGGAAACGTGGTCACTATTCCTAAGCTTCAAGGAAAGGGAACAAAATGATTGGCATGGACTGGGGCTTTTCCCTGAGCTCAGTCCAGAGGAGAAAATTTCACATGCTCAAAATACAGTACCACACTGGTCCCAGCAATACAATGATAAAATAATGGAAGTTTGTTCTGTCCCAAAGTTTGTATTGTTCCCGCTCTCTTTCAAATGCATCAAAAGAGAACTGGCTGAGAATCTCTTATATAAATTGGCATACGCAGATTTTCCCTCTGAGTCCAATTTGGTGGGGACAAGGCCCTTCCTGAGAAGGAGAGATGAGACACGATCCACATCGTTGTACTCCACAGCTTGCAGGAGCTTCTCGTCGTTCTTGCTCCAGTCCTGGCTCTGAAAACCAGAAGGAGACATTTTATAATTTCATTTTCTTACACACAACCTGCTTGTTTCTTTGTCCAGCTTTGGGCTGGGATCCAAAGATCTGAACATGGGGCAGCATATGCTTCAATGGTAATGGGAGAAGTTGCACTTGTTGGAATTCTCCTTTCATGGGGCCAATGTAAACAAGCAGAAAAAACATTTTTTATGGCTCTTCCCAGACAATACCATTTCAGACTGCAGATGGGGGAGAACATATTTGAACATTTCTCCATCAAGTTTTTTCCTGCACATGGAAAACTTGCCAGTCACAGAGAAAGCTAACCCAGAACCTTTCTGAGGGGAAATCTTTGTAAGTTACTGTCTTTATTCAATAAATTCTCAGCTAAACTAGGATCCAGAAGGAGGATTCTAGTTTTCCATGGTAGAGTTCCACATGCAGAGTGCTGTGATTTCTTCCACCTGCACAATGATACAATGCAGGGCTGCATCAGGAATGACTTCTGTATGTTTGAGGCAACCAGTAAAGACAGAGGAGGTAGAATCTGGAAAATTTAGGGACTGAGCACAAAGCAGTGGTATCCTGCAACTTTCCCCCTTGAACTGCTGCTTCCCACCCCACACCAAATGATCAGTATGGTTATGGCAGTAGGGGGGCTCATTTGCCACATGCCACTTTGAGAGCTGCACACCAAGCTCTGTCCACGCACATGGAAATGCACCAAATTGCATGCAGACTTGCAATTCCGCCATCAGATTAAGAATAATCACTTCCCATGTTTGCACTAATATTCCCTTGGCATCACCTGGTTGAAACAGCAGCAGTTAATCCGAAATGCTCACATCTGGACTTGATTTTGCTACATACTGAATACCCAAATACCGACAAGATGAAATGGAGGCACTCCAAGAAACTTTGCAAGAACTACTGATAGGTATACTGTATGTGTATTTCTCACTCAAGGGTCCCCAGCTATGCTCTTGTGAGTCCTGCTTTGATCCTGTACATCAAGAATCCTGTAAATTCTGATCTTACATACTTACAGTTGGTTGTAACCCAAATCAATCTACCACTGAGCTGTCGCAAAGCATGTATGCTCATTCTAATTAATAAAATAAAAAGCTGAAGGAACTCTATTTTCATCTAGTAGAAGAGTTCTTCCAAAATTCACCTTGCTTCCGTTCATAGGTTATTATATTGTTTAGGTTACAACCAGACATGAGTATTTTTTCAAAAAACATGATGACTCTATGCCAAGGACCCCAATAGCCCCACAGAATACTGATTCAGAATAAAATGCTAACTAGCGTTTGCCCCGCAACTGTCAGCTTCTGTGGATACCCAGAGGATCAAACTGAGAAATATTCAGTTTGATAAAATACTCAGCAGATAAAGACACTTAAAAAGAAGTTGTGGGTGCCAGGGTTGCCAACTTTTTAAACTGATATCCATTCTGATATCCTTTTAAACTGATATCTGTGCCTTGCACAATAGCTCGATGAGAGGATGTTAATAGGCAGTGGTTTTCATGACCTGAAAACCTTAATGTACTGATTTCTGCAGATTAGGCTGCTGCTAAAGGCACAAGGGCAGACCAGGTCATTTTTTCTGATAACTCATGTCTGGTTGTAACCTAAACAGTATAATAGCCTATGAACGGCTGCCTTTTCTAGTGGGATCAAGTCCTTCATTCTGATCCAAAAGGAAGCGCCTTAGTTTGAAAGGAAGGAGCAAGGTGCACATACTCAGTGATGAGATAAAGGCACTCTGTACATGCTCAGAGACACCCTAACTTATTAGATTTTATTGCCCAGCTTTTTCTTTGAAGAAACTAAAGGTAGGGCAAGATTAGACAACAGGCCAGAGCTAGAGACATCAGGGCACGGTGCAATGGGTAGAAAGTGCCAACTAAGCAGTCCAAGAGGATCAGTACAATTTACATGTTCTCAGAATGTTGTCAAGGGAGGTTATGGTAGAGTTTAATGTCTAAAGAATGAGGATCGAGGCCGACACCTCCTAAGGAAGAAAACACAGTTCCTTAAATATAAGCCTGTGAGGCCAGGTTACAGTAAAGCTACAAGATTTGAACATGATCTGTTTTCCTCACACCCCTCAATTAATGTCTCAGAATATCCTTAGGACACAGGCAAAGTACATCTCTGGGCAGTGCACATAGATCACAACATGAGGGCAGGTGGGAGGATCACCTTCAAGCACCTCTGGAGCAGGGGCAGCACAAAATAGTTCTGTACCAGAGACAGAACATTCAAACTAGTAGCGTCCCTATGGGGCAGGGGGATGCTAAATTTTGCAAGGGGCTTTACCCTGCTGTGTAAACCGCTCCTCTCCCTCACCATCATAGCCAGTAAGCAACACAGAGGCATTGCTTTCTCCAAGAGAACTTGCTGGAACAGCAAGGGAGAGGAGCAGTTTACATGGCAAGGTAAGGCGCCTTGCAAAACCTAGCACCCTGCTCCACTTTGTAGGGCCGCTACTGATCCAAACAGTACCACTTCTCCACCCTATTCAAAATATTACAATATGTCCATGTAATTAAAAATTAGCTGCCTTGAATTGTTTTACCTTCTCCGAGGCCCTACCAAATTTGTAGATTTAACATGGGGATGTGGGTGAATTCTGCTCCATTTGTGGCTGGGATGCCCTGTCCAATGCTCAGCATTCCTCTTAGCTACAATACGCTGACATCAAGGGAGGTCACAGGTCACCAGTGTGCGCCGTGTCCTAAAATCTCCTTATCTGGGGTTTAAAAACTAGGCTGCTGGAAGCCAACACAGAGGGCTCTCATGGGGAAGTTGCCAAAAGCCACAGAAAGAGGTATCCAATCAGGACTGAGGAACCAGGGCACAATGCTCTTACAGGTTGACTATCCCTTATCTGCAGTAGTTGGAACAGTACTATTCTCTAGATATAATACTAACTGAGGCAGAAAGAGAACAGCTTATCTACAACTATCTAACAATTTCAAAGCAGGATTCAAACTGAGGAGGTGGGCAAAGCAGTCACTACACCCCGGTGTCTCTCTTTCTTCCCCCTCCCTTCTGAAGTCTGGTCTACCTTATAGGGCTGTTGCAAAATGGGAGAAAGGACAATAAATAAACAAGATGAAGCAATTAATTGCAAGCACAGCATAGAATCCCCATTTCACCCACAAGCACACTGTAAAGGCACAGGGGAAATCTATCTTTCCACCACCCCCATGGCAAATGAAATCAAAGACCACCCAACTGGATGCCCTGATCATGAATAGACACACCTGAAGAGACAGGATTTGCAAAAGAGGCTGTTGAAATCCAGAACAGGGAACATTGCAGAGAATGCAGCACCATTTTTAATAAGGAAGATGAAGGAGAGCACTGGGCTTGTACTGTTCGTGGTTCAATCCCCACTCAGCCCTGAAGCTCACTGAGCGGCCATGGCTTTCTCTTAGCCTAATTGACCTCCCCAGTTTCTTGCAAAGATAGAATGGTATGGGGGAGACCTACGTACACTGCCCTGAACTCCTTTGAAAAAGGGTGAGAAAAATCTGATACACCACATAAAATACTTAAAATAATAAATACTGACATTATAGTTTCCTTCCACCCAATCCTCCTTCAAT
Organism: Lerista edwardsae; assembly: GCA_029204185.1. Classification (NCBI taxonomy): domain Eukaryota; kingdom Metazoa; phylum Chordata; class Lepidosauria; order Squamata; family Scincidae; genus Lerista; species Lerista edwardsae. The sequence goes on along the minus strand of JAJKFI010000129.1, from coordinate 1,551,644 downwards.
CCCCCCATCTATTTCTTTTCACAAACCAATCAATATTCTCCAACCTTCCTTACAGGGCTGTTGAGAGGATAAAATGGGAGAGGGGCAATCACACATGCCCCGTCCTGAACTCCTTGATATAAGGTTGGAATGATATAATGGCAGGATACTTTCCATAGGCGCACGCTCATGACTAGAAAAGGACTAGAAAGCATAGAAAATGGGAGGGTGGTAAAACTGACCTTTATTTGCTTATGTCACAAATGAGGATAATTCAGTACGTTCTTAAGAGCAGCAATATTCTGGAATATGGAGAGTTCTTTTTCAACAAAGAACAAATGCAGGAATGAATTTAGTCACCCACACTAATGATTCTCTCTCTCTCCCTCCCTTTTTTTTCTTTTTGGCCCAGGGCGCAATCATATAAGAAGCGATAATAAGCACGCTTCTGTGCATGCACAGAATGCCTCTCCCCTCCTCCTGCACAATGCCTAGCCCCCAAAATGCAGGAGACAAAAAGACAAGGGCTTCCAGCTTCTGAGACAAGCTGAGCCTTGGCACCCACTTCTCCTTTCTGGAAATAAACCCCAGATTAACAGGGAAAGGGGAATGAAGACAGATGCATCCCCGGAGAAGATGGGGTGACGAGGGAGGAGATGGTGCCGCTGGGGTGGGTGGGTGAGGAGATCTGAAGGAGGCAGGAAGAGCCCCATCAGAGGGAGGGGATGATGCCCAAGCTGGGGTTGTGGGGCGGGGAACGTACCGTGAAGGAGGAGGCGGCACAGAAGCAAATTTGCTTCATGGTTCCTCCCAAGAAGTAGCGAGCAGCCATCCATCCGACCAGTCCACCAGCTGGCCTGGCAAGTGAAGAAGAGGAGGAGGAAGACGAAGAGGGAAGAAGGGGACCAGGGATGAAGGAGAAATGATGAAGGATGCTGCTGGTGCTTGATGCCGTGGATAGTATTGCAACCAAGTCAGCTTGCAGATGCTGCTTAGAGCTCTGCAAAAAAGGGAACTGTGGCCCTCTAGCGGCTGGAAGGGAGACTTGGGGAAACAGCACTTTCTCCTTCTATGTGGAGAAAATGGAGGGGGGGCTGGGATTATCGGGGCTTAATTTCCTTTTTTTGAGGGGGGAAAAGCGATGGAGATCAAGCTTGCTTTTCTCTCACATTCTTTCTGGCCTGGAAGTCCTGGTGTGCAGCATCACATGGCAGCTATCAAAAAGACCACTGCACATGCACATGCCACTGCACACTTCAGTACTAACGCCAGAAGCTGAAACAAGGGTTCATCAAGACCAGCCCTGAGTTAAACTGCATCCCAAAACCTGCTGTTGTCTAAGCTTGGGCTTGTCTTTTGCTAATGCTATGCTGTAAAGAGCCATGAGCATCAAGATACTGTAGAAAATATTGTTGCTGATAATTTGGTTCATAATTGTTGTGTTCTAAAGAATTCCTTTACAACAAGGTCAGAAATGGAGAGCGTTTACTCAACTTGGGAGGGCCTGCTGCCTTTTGAACCCTGCAGTTAATAGCTGCCTGACACACTGCAAGGCTTGTTATCAATACTTCATCTCAATGCCAAGAAGGGCTGCTGAAGTTTTGAGAGCCTGGCTACTGTTTGCAGAGAGCTGTTTTAAACTGAGGGTGCAATCCTAACCAACTTTCCAGCACTGACATTGCGGTGCCAATGGGGCACGTGCGGCATCCTGCAGTGGAGCAGTAGTCACAAAGGCCTCCTCAAGGTAAGGGAATGTTTGTTCCTTTACCCCAGAGCTGCATTGCCCTTACCCCGGTGCTGGAAATTTGGTTAGGATTGAGCCCTGAATTAGATCATTGGCACATCTATGTCAGCCTGGATCAGTGGTGGCTCTCCAGGGTTTCAGACAAAAATTTTCTCTGGTGTACTTGGAGGTGCCAGGGATTGAGCCTGGGACCTTCTGCATGCCAAGCAAATATTCTACCACTCAGACCTCTGCTATTAGCATAACAGCAAGAGTAGTAAAAACACTGACATACAATATAATATATTATATAATAATCCCATCATATTTCCAGGTTATGGAAGGGGGGAGTTGCCACCTCCTTGTTTTTAACAGTACGTGGCACAGCAGAAATTAAACTGGAAAACTAGCTCTCTCATCACTTTATTACTATGCCAGGAAGACATTTATCTATTGAACATCTCCTTATGCAGCTATTAACACACAAGAAAAATGCTAGGAAAGAAAATGGCAGAACAGAACATGTGCAGAGCGCATTTCTCTCGTCACAGCCAGTTCATGTATTCTTGGGGTTGGATTGTGGGCAAGAGATCCTGTGCCTTTTGAGAAGGTTCCAGACCCCATGGTTATTTCATTCCTTTTATTAAAAGTATCCATTTTCCCCAGTTCTATATTTGCAACTTCTGCAAAAAGAAAATGGAAAAATGCGGGATGAGCCTGACAGGTGCTGCTCTCCACCACCATTCGGGCTCATGCTGATCTCTCAGCTGGATCCCTTGGAGACAGCAGCTGGATGAGTCCATGTGCCAGGCGACCTGTAGCTGGGTTGCTGGATCTAATCAGCTTGGGGATTAATTATGAAACAGAGAGCAGAGTTTGGCACAAGATTCACTGCAGGCTTATATGACTGGGAGGTCATCTCCATTTCATTACAATACCCTGGCCACCCTCCTGGTATCGCAACCATCCCTACCTTGAAGGCCAGGGCAAGCTAGAGAGTTACAAGTAAACTGCAAAGAAGCCACAGAAATCTATTATAAATTATGAAAGGCTTCTGTCCTCTATGGAGGAGGCTGGTTCTATGTGTCTCTGCTTGATTAAATGCTGATCCTGTAGTTGTTGAGAAGACAGCAGTCTTTGTGCACTGTCTTGTGAAATATAGAAGCTACATCCTAGAAACAAGCTATCTTAGTATATTTTTCCTTTCATTTTATATCTTATATATTTTATTTCATTTTTATTTTTTATTACATATTATATTATACTTAAATCCCTTGTATTGTGTATTGTCTATTATGTGTTGTGTATTGTATGTCAATGAAGGTTCTGATTGATTGAATGCACTGAAACTATATCCTGAAACCTAGTGCCTAATTCTACATTTCTGTGAATAGAATATCACTTTGCTCCTTCAACAAGCTTTCATAACGTTTAGAAAACATTCCTTCTGTGAACAGAAAATGCTTACTCGAAGCTGCAGAGCTCCAGAGGACCTATGAGGGGCTTGTCCCATTATGCACTGTCTCAGACCCCCTTTCCTGATTTTTACCAACTTTCATTTTAAAAATAAGTAAGAGGTCCCTTTGATTTGTATAAAATAAGGAAAAGTGTGCAGGTAGGCAGGATTCATCTGTGCCTCCTGCATGTCAAAGAGGGACATTGGATTTGACCCATTGATCCATGCACACCCTCCCACACTGCACAGAGAAAAGCAGGGACGCCCTTAAAGCATTCATGGTAAGGATTATCATCTAATCAGGATTTTAGTAGCACAAAACAATTCTGTTTCACCAGCTTTTTGCTTTAGGGCAGCAACAAAGGTTGATCAGCCACTACGGGGCCCCAGCCACATGCAGGCTTCATGTGGTACCAGATTCCCCATCCAGCCCCTGGTTTTTCAAGGGTTGGCAAACTCCTTGCCAATTTCCTATTACCAATCTCAGGAATTTCAAGGTTTTGAGCACATATGATGCAATTATTCTGAAATAATAATTTCCTACCTTATTTTGGAAAAAAAATACTCCAAAAGCTGTTCTTTTCATCACCATTATTTAGAATGTTTATGTGTTCTTTCATAGTCAAAGATATGCTTGAAAAACCTCATTGTACTATAATTGCAATCCAAGCCTACGCATGATTATCTGGGAATAAGCCCCATGAACTTACTTTAGCGTAAACCTGTATAGGATTTCATGGGGACAGCCCAATCCAAACCACGCTGCCAGTCCTGTGGTACAGCAGTGCTGACATAGCCACCACTGTGTCCTACAGGGCCAGGGAGTCAGCCAGAGGTCTCCTCGAGGTAAGGGAGCATTAGTTAACCTCATGTCATGCCCTAGCCTGCCCAATGGGACTACTCAGATTTGGACCAGCTCAAATGCCCATGTGGGGCTGTCAGGCTTGGAATGGGGGTTAGGCTGCAGCAGAGGCCTCCTCTGCTGTCCAACCCTCTCTCCTGGGCCTGAACCACCTTCTTCCCCAGCCCTCACCCACCCAGAACTCCCCCACCCCCGTACCAATGGCAGTGTCTTTACCCCGGTCGACAGGTGCAGCTCCTGTCACGAGTTATAATATTACACACTAACCTTTTAAAATGGCACGCATGCATGCATGGACAAACATGCAAACAGACAATATTTTCCCAAAAGGCAATAACAGGGGCAGTTACAGGAACCAAAAAATTGAGGCTGTCCTTGGTCAACTGGGGCAGGTGTGACCCATACACCCATATAAGCCCCATGGTTCAGAAAAACATGCCTCTGCTACAAAGTTTTTTTAACCTCATCTAATCACAGGTTTGGAACAGATTGAAAGTTCCTTTCACAGAAACAAGAGCTTTTACTTACATCAGATTTCTTAAACCTGGCCTTGAGGCTCTTCATCGCTCAGTCTCTTGCTCTACAACAGACAAAGAGAGGGATCAGAGAGAAGGCAAGGCTTATACTACTTTCATTAAGGCCAAATCATCATCAGACCTAGAAACCCTGCCCCAGATCTCAGATAGTGTAGGTAAGGGTGAAGCTTCCTATAACAGGCAGCCCAATCCTGAACTGATTGACTCCCACAGGAGCAGCAGTACCAAAATGGCTACCGCCTGGCTGCATCCTGTGGCAGCCAGGCAGACACCAGAGGCTCCTCTGAAGAAGAGGATATTCATCCCCTTCCACTGGAGGGTCATTCGGTGTCAAATCATCACATCGTTTCCGACTGACCTCCTTAGACTTTTATGAAATTTGTGGTACTTACTCGTCCTATAGCATAATACAAAAATACCAATTTTTAGCAGCCTATGTTTATTATGTTAAATTTTATAGCTAAGTAAACTTTCAAAATTTTATCAAAAAATGGCACGCTGGTGATCCTTTAACTAGATGTACCTCAGACACCGATTAAGATATAGAGTTGAGCGTGGTCTCATTTTAAAGCTCTTTCCATGGGCTTTCCTACGATATACAACACCATGGGTTTAGTTTTGTTTTTACAAAAGTTACAGCACCTACAAATAAATGGGTCACAACAGAACAAACTGAGAAAAGTAATACACAAAGAAACAACATTCATAAATACTGTAAAAGAATTATGTTGTAGATAAAAAAATTAAGTTCAAATTGAAAATTCTATTTTCTCTTGAACATACGCATGTGTGATCTCTCATATCTTATGATGCCATCATCGTCCCAAAATAATTTTTTGGGTATAGTTAGACATAAGTATGAGCTAATTTTGAGGTTTTTTTCAAAATTTTAAAGATGTGCATTTTTGAGAAAATTGATTTTAAAGTTTTTAATTGAGTTTTTTAAAACTAAAAACATAATTTAACCCATGGTGTTGTATATCATATGAAAGCCCATGGAAAGAGCTTTAAAACGAGACCACGCCCCACTCTATATCTAAATCGTGTCCGAGGTACACCTAGTTAAAGGATCAGCAGCATGCCATTTTTTGATAAAATTTTGAAACTTTAGACTTAAATATATTTTTTCTCTGCGAATTAAAAAACTTAAAAATATGTATTCCTTCAACAATTATATAGGATCTTTAAGTATGCCAAGTTTTGCCAAAATCTAAGAACATGAGGTAGAAAATTGCCCTAAAGTGTGATGATTTGACACGGAATGACCCTGGAGAAAGCCCAGCAGCCTGCCATAGGGCTCCTTGGCTCACCACCGGCTATTTTGCCGGCAGTGAATTGAGCAGTCCTGTGTTGGGCTGCCCATGCCGAGGCCAGGGATAAGATCCCCAGAAGCCACCACCGGATCCAACCCCCTCACAGTTCGGCTTCTCCCCTCCCTCCGCACCAGTTCCGCCTCATCTTCCCCGGTCTCAAAAGGGGCAGCCAGCTCTGCTGTAGCACTTGCTGTCCCATCTGCTTGTGTTGGGGCCTGGCACAAACTGAGCGCCCACCCAGCGCAGGCAGGGAGGTGTCGCAGAAGTGCTTTACTGCACATTCGCTACACTTTTAGCCAGCGGTACATACATACTGCCAGCGATAATGGGCTCAGGATTGAGCCCTAAGACACCATTTACTCTAGTGGGACTTACATTTGAGTAGACATTCATAGGATTGGGCTTTAAGGCTTCAATCCTATACACACTGGGAGTAAATCCCATTGAATTAAATGAGACTTTTAAGTAGACATGCATAGACTTGTGCTGCTAATGTACTATCTCAGCAGGTGGTGGTTCTAGTTAACATCCAGGTGTTAGGCAGACAGGTGATATGATCAAATGCATTTTTAATCAGAGTCAGTCCAAATGTGTTCAAAAATAGGTATGTACAGGATCTTACCTCTGTGGTTTGTTTTTAAGCCACCTAATAATGACAGCATTTCCACAAATTAACTGTACCTTGTGTGAACAAGGACTATCTTTTGTCTGTCTTTAACCTATTGCCTCTAGCGTTAGGAGAGAGAAAAATATTTCTCTGCAAATTTAAGAGGGCTTTATCTATCGGGGACAGAACACATCCTGAAGAAATATTCCACTAGGCATATCCTGTCTATTAAAAACTGACTCACGTGGCTATGCTGCATGATTGTTATCTCAGCCTCATCTCCTTCTCTTCCACACACTGGGGCTCAGATGCCAATGGTGACTTTGGCGGATTCCCCAAGCTCTCCCATCACAATCCACTTGGCATGTAAAACCAGGAAACCAGATCCTCTGCACTCTAACCTCCAGATACCACCAACCTTATCATCTCCATCCCACATGGCCCAATTAAAAGCCATCTTTGCATTGTACCAGGAGACCAAGGTTCGCATTGCACTGTTGTGCGACTTGTTTATCCAAGTGAACTCACCTCCACTTTGCAAAAACAGGTGCTCGACCAGTCTCCATAGCATCTATGGGTAAACTCCTAGAAATTCAACTCACAGGCAATGTCATTCTAAAAAGAAAGGTTTTCCTATTTCCAGACTTTTAAAATGCAAACTTACATGCCGTCGTCATCTCTGGGATATGGACCATTACACAATGTTCTAGTGCTCAGTTTCTGCCTTGGTTCTGGTTAAACCTGGAGTCTCCCCTGCCACCTTGTAATCAACAGCAACTGTCTGCTTAGTATATTCTTTCTCATTCAACACCGAGGAAAAACAAAACCAACAGTATCTCCTTACGGGAGCCTGGCTTGAAAGCAATTTCAGTGTGTCCGAGGCATTTCAACACCAGTTGGATGACATACTCACCAATGAGAAGCATATCACTAAGGTCCATTTCTGCCCAGGGAATTAAGTTACCACCTGTTGCAGATAAAGTTACCTCCCTCCCCCAAGCAAGAGAGTCTTCATAGCAAGAAACACAGGGCAAAAGACAATTCCAGTTGTTTGGCCCAATGAGTGTTTAAAATGCAGGATAAGCATTTCTCCACAAGAGGGAATTCTGCACCAGTCTGGTGTTAGCTGAATATTCCATGCCTGCAGACTTTTTCCAGTGTCACAAGGAAAGCCCTACTGGATCCAGCTAAAGGCCTGCCAGTTCAGCATCCTGTTTCTCACAGTCACCCAACATTCGAGAAGCCCGCAAGCAGGAAAAAGGCGTACTGCTATTTCACCATTGCTCCCCTGCAGGAAAGATGTAGGACTTTTGAAAGGATAGGTTAGATATGTATGATTACTACATAAAACCTTAAAGCCCTATAGTATCAAAGGTCCATTTACTTTTTCCAGTAGAGTTTGATCCAACAGCACATATTTTTACATTTTGGTATATAGAGTGGTGGCCCAATCCTATCCAACTTTCCAATATCCATGCAGCTACAATGTAGTCCTGAGGTAAGGAGGCTTCTGTAACTGCCCCCCCCCTCACTGCAAGATTGGGTGCACACCCTGTTGGCAAGGCTGTATCAGCACTGGAAAGTTGGATTTTGTTCATTGGTTTAAAATTTATCACCCACCTTTCCCATGCTGAAGCAAATGCCCAAAGCAGCTTACAAAGTTCCAAACTAAAATGTACAATGTGTAAAAGCAATAAATAAAATAATAACAATGATACTGTTGCCGAAAATCAGCCTAGAATCGTTTCTATCATGGGGAAAGCATTTAAAAAGGCAAACAACCAAACGAGAGAGTATGAGGATCATGATGTTTATTTGCACCTGTGCAGGTGGGTCAGTCTCCCTTGAAAGACAGGGAAAAAGACAAAAAAATATACATTACAAGCATTTTATACTCCCCCCTCCTTTCCCTCCAAGTTCCTGCTTGGTAGAAAATTACAACAGGGGCTGGGACACAAGATGCTTTGAGCTAATTGGGCCATGAGAATATGCTGTGACCATTCTGATAAGGCGCTGCTAGCCTGAAGTAGTTCTCTATCTATTGTGAGAATTAGCAACACTGGATAGGGAAAGTTACACGGGGGCAATTCAGTGAAGAGCAAAGAATAAGAAACAAGTTACATACGTCAGCAACTTTAGAGACTTTAGACAAAAGTCTTAAGATGGCTACACTTTGGTTCGACGGCACCAATACCGTGGGGGGGGGGAACAATTTGGACCAAAATGGGGACAGGGGGCAGACATCAACCCATCACCCAAATGCCAGAAAAAACAGAAATGTTTTGAGCCCTCACTGAAAAGCCATGAGGGAGGGAGTAATTCTTAATTCCCCTTGCTTGGAAATTCCATAATTGTGGCACCACTACCAAAAAGGCTCACCTTCACGCTGCCATCCCTCTAACTTGGGACAAAGATGGCACTTGTAGGAGAGCCACCTCAGACTACCCAAGAGAGTGGGCCAGAATGTATTACTATTAAGTAGCATCACTAAATGGAACTTCCATACTTGGGGCAATCTACACCAATTAACAGCCCCTGGGGACAAGCAGGACAGAAGGGTTGTTACCAGTGGTGTCATCTAAATGATTTAAGAACAGGTACTCACTTTTGATTGGCATGTGTCGGGACCCACCCACCGGAAGTGACGTCATAAGCCGGAAGTGATGTCGTGGCAGGAAGTGCCATGAAAAAAGCCCTTTTTGAGGCCTCAGATGATTTTAAACTGACCCAGCAGTTGCAACAGTATTCCACAGCACCCCCAGAACATGTTAAGGAGGCCTGGCATCATGTTAAAACCCCAGAGCAACTCATTTTTCAGTGGCAAGGCAAGGCAAGGCTCCGCTCGCTGCCTGCCTGGCTCTGAGAACGTGCAGGCAACTCAAACGTGCAGGAAATTCAAATGTTGCAGAGGGTGGAGTCGACGAGTGGGCGGGGCCAGCCATAATCCTAGAAACCGGTACTCGCGTACCCCCGCGTACCCCCTGCATGACATCACTGGTTGTTACCATCATAGCCTTCTTTTCAGTTTCCCAGAAGTATCTGGCCTGTTAATGTAAGAAACAGGATACTGAATGAGATGGACACTTTGTCTAATCCAGAAAGTATTTTTTAATAAATAAGGGCCCAATCCTATCCAACTTTCTAGTTCTGATGCAGCCACAAGGTAAGGGAAACATTCAGTAGACACCTCATTGGCACAGCTCTGTCTGGAAAGCTAGATAGGATCTGGCCTTAATATAAGTCATTGACAAGTAATGGAATCCCCATGCTCAGAAGCAATCTACCTCTAAAAAATCACAGCTTCTGGAAACAAATGAAGGGAAGCTTATCATCACCTCTGTGCCCTACATGTGAACTTTCGCAAGCACAGGCACTGCTGGGAACAGATGCTGGCCCTTCTCTTCTGTATATAGGATTTCCCATCATGGCTAACTGGCAGAAAAACAACAGTCCTCCCTGATGTTTGGCCCAAGTGCCTGGTATTCAGACGTGTACTTCCTCTGAACATGGAGGTTTCATTTTGCTATCGTGACTCATTACAGTCCTTTTACACCACTTTTCTCTCTGACTCTCACAATGATTGTCTTACAGAACCAAGGACTCACAGTGGTTGATTTCAGGAAAAACATCAGTTGAGTCCTTTTAGACAGACCAAAAAATGATCTAGGCCAGCATCCAGTTTTTCAGCAGTGGTCAGCCAGATGCCTCTGGGAACCACACAAGCAGGGCATGAAAGTCATCCACTACTGCTGTACATGGAGGTTCCATTTCACTAAGAGGGGAGGGATGTAAATTACTTGCAGCCTGAGTAACCTCTCAGGGCCCAACACAGCATGAGCTCCATCCCGCTGCGAGAGGGGGGCATTTGATTCCCCGTCTCGGGGCTGCACTGTGCCTGCAGCAGCTCTGGAAAGTGGGAGAGGCCTGGCCTGTCGAGAGGGTTTTGTCCTCCACGACTGGAGTTCAGCAGGTGCCACGTCTGAACTCAGAGGCACTTAATTTTTCTCAGCGCTACAGAAACAGCTAATAAACTGAAGAAACAAGCAGAAAATTCTTAATTTCGAAGTACTATTAAAAAATAGTGGAACTGAGAGCAGTTTCCCACCCGCTGCCTTATTTAAAAGAGCCGCTCTGGTGCTCCCTGCGATCTTCTGAAGCAGGGGGGCGCTCCGCCAAAAGTAAAATGGCGCCTACTTAACTGCTGTGCCAGAGACCAAGATGGCCCCCATGGCCGTCTTTCCATCAACCAAGAAGGTTAGATAAAGGGAGAGGACATGCCTTAAGAAGAAATAGGAGCCAAGTGAGGCCAGGGGGCGGGCCTAGCAGCCATGTTGGCATACTCAAAACAATCCTTATTCCAAGCATTTCAGATTGCTTTGCTCGTACTGTTTAGGACTGAATTGTTTACTCCTGAAATAAAAACTTACGAAAATAAAAACGTGTGATCTTGTAGAAACATTATTGGTAACCTTATTATGATTCAATATGCAATTACAAGGTTAAATTCCTCATAATTATATTACTGAACACACCGGACGAAATGCTACTTGCTGTCTATTTAAACTCAGATTGCACTGTTTTTACAGACTCATTTTTTGAAATCTACACAACCAAAAATAAAGTGTGAACGGGAAGGAAAGAAAAAAAAGGGGAGGGTGAGCAAAAATTAGATAAATATATAGGAAAATTTCATTAAAATCTCTTCATAACACAAGTAGTTGTCAATATGAGAGTAATTCTTGTTTACTTCTAGACTATTAAGAGTATTTTTTTAA
>JAJKFI010000129.1:1512397-1530393 GCA_029204185.1 Lerista edwardsae | reverse complement strand
ATCTGAGTCAGCCATATTAGTATACTCATGGCTTCAAGAAAATGATGTCACGTCGTCTCCTGTTATCTCACCCTCTTGCCATCAACTCTCTTTCAAGAAGGTTTGATTGACTGGGGTAGGCATGACGTCATTTTCTTGAAGCTTCCGGGGCACACAAATATGGCTGACTCAGATCTTTCCCGCCAATGAGGCTTGCCGCGAATTCAGGAATAAAAATCTTCCTTCACGTGTGTAAAAGTTAGTATCAACTTTTTTAATCATGCCTGCGTGTTCTGCATACGGGTGTGCGAATCGTTTTACGAAAAATGGGATTTAATTTCCACGGAAAGGTTCATGTATTCACATTACATCGGTATGTAATATTTCCCCCCTCCTTTTTCCCCCCTTCCCGTTTACACTTTTTTTCCCCGCCTTCCATTTTCTACGGTAATATTTTCGAACTTCTGGACATTAACAGAATTTGTTTTTTTTGGGGGGGGGTGGGTGTAAAAGTTTAAAAAAATACTCTTAATAGCCTAGAAGTAAAAAAGAATTACTCTCCTATTGACAACTACTTGTGTTATTGAGAGAATTTAATGTAATTTTCCTACGTATTTATCTAATTTTTGCCCACCCTCCCCTTTTTTTCTTTCCTTCCCGTTCACACTTTATTTTTGGTTGTGTAGATTTCAAAAAATAAGTCTGTCAAAACAGTGCAATCCGAGTTTTAATAGACAGCAAGTGGCATTTCGTCCGGTATGTTCAGTAATATAATTATGCGGAATTAAACCTTGGAATTGCATATTAACTCATAATATGGTTACCAATGATGTTTCTACACGATCACACGTTGTTATTTTCGTGAGTTTTTATTTCAGGAGTAAATTATTAAGTGCTAAACAGTACCAGAAAAGCAATCTGAAATGCTTGGAATAAAGATTGTTTGGGGCACACAAACATGGCCGCTAAGCCCGCCCCCTGGCTTCACTCGATTCCTATCAATTCAACAGGGATGCCGACTCCAGTCCATCAAACCTACTTGCTCTCTTTACCTCCATGGCTCCTCCCATAGAAGCAAAGATATGACGCATTTGCCCCGCCCCCCGACTCGCCCGGCCTGGGCGTGGCATGTGCGGAGAAAAGATTCCTATCCTTCCTATTACTTCCGCCCATGCCGGAAGTTCAGAACAAGAAAAACGTTATTGAAAAAAGTCGGGACGATTTTTTTTTTTTTAAGGATGAAGCGTGAGTAGAGGAAGAAGGAATGTCGGTGAATTACGCCGCCGGGCTCTCGCCTTATTCGGATAAGGGCAAATGCGGCCTCCCCGAGGTGAGAGAAAAAAGAGCGGGGGTAAGGGAGTCCCTCTTCCCCCGCAGGTTTCTAAGGACCCCCCGCCAGCCCTTCTCCCACTTCTCCCCATCTCGCCTTGGCCCCGTCCCTGTTTCTATGCAGCTGGGGGGCGATTCAAGATGACCACCACCCCCCGCCATTCCCCTTGGAAATCAGCATTTAAATCCCCAGGAGGCGTCTGGGAGGGTCCCCCAGCCTGAGGCCGCTGGAAGCTTTGTAGCTGGATGTGCCCCGTGCCCACCCGAGGTGTGTGCTGCTGTTATAGTTATGGAGAATACTGACGGCGCCTTTTAATACAGAGCGACTTGCATTGCAGAGGAACGAGAAGGCGCTCCATAGACTCACACAGCTGAGGTTCCATGTCCCAAAAGTAAAGGGCTCACAGTCGGTTTTTCACAAAAAAAAAAAAAAAAAAAGACACAAGGCAGTCGCCAGGCACTGGAAAAGGGGCTATGCTGGGATGAACGGAGCAGTTGGTTTACCCTGCTACATACAAGAGGATGACCACTTGCTATTGTTAGTTTTCACTATGCTCATGTGCTACATTTACATGTTTAAGCTTTTTACTAGACTAGGCCACCTGTATTCCTGTTCTGAGTATACTTCTGAGCGAACGTGTGTGTGTCTATATGTATATCCAAGTGATACTTATTTTCCTCTTCTTTTTCTATTGGATTGATTGTAAACCACCATTTTATATTGTGAATCATCATCAGTACATTGGCAGAAAGGTGGTACAGTATATGAGTGTAGTAGGTTTAATGCATATGCGTGAACAGTCTGCCTTGCTAAGGATCACATTTCACATATCTGATGGACTGTCATACTTGAAAGCTTGTTTGTTGCCTCAAGATGTGATAATGAGCTACTAACTTAGATGGGTTTAAGAGGGGATTAAACAAATACATGGAAAATGTTCCTAGAGGGGGTATACAACCATCATGACTAGTTCCATCGTGATCCACTGACTAGTGGTACTAATCGTGATGGTTGTACACCACCTCCAGGATTCTCAAAACTCTTCGTTGTTTCCACTTTGAAAAGGGTTTCTTTGCCCAGTAAGTAGGGGAATTTCTTCATTCAATTGAACATATTCCCAGGTAAGCGTGCAAAGGTTGGTAGCTGTAAAGTGGACATTTGTGTCCACTTCCTCACACACACATCAAATGTTATCATTGGTTGACAAATAGATCTTCATGCTTGGGGGAGGAATTGCCACAGTGAAGCCAAAAGCCTGCAAGAGTTACAAATGGTTTGTGACAGTTCTACACCAAATAAAGATAAAAGTGTGCTTTGTGGAACCCACAAAGTTCTTCGTGAATCCCCACCCTATCTCCGTGAAAATATTTTTCAGGACTGATTGCAGAGTTGGGAGAAGTGTGTTCTTTTCTCCTACTGCTCTTTGCAAACTTTGTACACAGATCTGTAATGTTGGATAAGAATTCATCATATATCCAGTCACATCAGGTTTTTTTCTCTGCGTAGCCCAAGCAGAGTTTGTGCATCCAACCACCAATAAATTAATTTATCAGGTAGAGAATAGGAAATTTGTCCACACAAGCATAACTTGGTACTTGCATTAAGTAGGTTATCTCACCTTGGGAGCCCCTCCACACCAATTTAGTGATTACAGTTTTGGTCATCTTCTCCCCACTACCACTGATTGAAATGCATCAACCTTCATAATAAATAATTATTAAATTATAATGATCCAAAGGTGTTGGATATTAATGTGCAATATATTTTGCATCTTTCCTCGCCCTCTGAGAAATGGGTTCTGGCCTGACTGGGTGTTTGAATGTCTAATGGAGAATTATGTCATAACCCTACGTGCCAACTTCCATTGGAATCTCTCAGTACAATACATCTTGCATCTTTTCTGGCCTCCTTGAAAATGAGTCCAAGGGTTGAGCTGGTATTTCAATTTGAAAAATAGAATTGTGTTCTGAATGTGCACACCTCCAAGGAGATATTGTATTACACTGGGCTGGCAAGTTAAACCAAAATTCTCACTTAGCTTGCCAATAATATTTAGAATCCATAGTGTTTCATCTGTACCCTCCCAACAATTTGTACAATAACCTTTTAAGTAGACCAGCATTGTTAAAGACAGAAGCTTGGCTAACATCTTGTACAGGAATTAGTTCATGGGAGAGATAAGGTTTGAAGCAAGAGTTTCCTGAATTGCAGTTTACTCTTTGTCACTCTACTGCACTAGTTCTCAGATGGTCAATTAAAGTACTTTGGGGCTTCCAGCTTAGGAGTTGCTTCTTCTGTTGTCTCACCCCTCAGTAGGAATTTATGAAAAATTAAAAATCTGGATATGAAGTGCCAAAGCCTTGCTCATTTACTCTTCTTCTGTACTTTGGAGAGTCCCTTGTCCCATAATCCCTTTCTCTCCTTAACTTGGTGCACAGGAAGGGATCTCAGGGGCTCCTCTTCCTTCTCCCACTTCCCCCTCCCATCTCTCAAAGGGTTCCTTCTGTTTTCCTCATTGCAAGAAAAACGCTTGGAAGCCCAGCCCCCACTGCCCCCTTCCTTTTACAGTAATTATCAATGCTCCCATAGCATACTGGCCTATTTCTCCCCACTTCCCCATAGGAGGTCCTTACCCTCTGCCCATTCATGCTTACATTTGCTCCATTGGTGGCCAGATATTAAGGTCTAGCAAGAACTTTAACATGCTGTTCATCTCCCAGGACATGAACTCAAGCCACTAAGATGCACAATTTGAATAGGCAATGAAAAGGAGGTTCTGCATGCATGAGGGGAACAGAGTGTTGCATAGGAGTGCTGATCAGTCCTTTCAGTGAGCTTTATTACTTTTAGCTGACTTGCTTAATATGTCTTTCTTTGATATATTCTGTCTCTCTCTCTGTTCTTCTCCATCTTCAGTAAGTTACCAAATCATGCTACTTATCTGTACAAAATTATAAAAATGTGACACTTCCTTTCTGTCCCCTAAGCAAAAACCCTAGTTCATTTTTTAGTATCCCCTTCGCTAGTCTCTTTCATCTTGGTTGTTTTCCACTGGCTCATTTGGCCCTTTTGACACTGCTGCCAAGACCATGCATCTCTCTCGTTGCTTCAACACACCCATCTTTTAATCCCTTCACTGGCTCCCCATCAGTACCCAAATCCTGCATATGTTCCTTGTCCTTATCTTCACTGCGCCCCCGTCCTCATCCCTCCCTACCACTGACCTCATATCCTGGCATCCTCTGCCTTTGACCTTTGCATACCACATGGACTACTCAACAGAGCAACCAGTCTAGCCAACTTCACTGCTCACTCTATTACCCGTTTTTAATATAACCAGGTTAATTGTTTTGTCCCTGCAGTAGCAAGAATATTTAACACTAAGGTTGTCCCTCAACTACTGTTTAGTGTTTCTTTACAGACTGGAGCACCTGATCACTCACTTGAAAGAGTGCAAGAAAATTCTTTAGAAAAAATTAGCCCTCCTAAATTGTGTGCCATATGCTGCAATTTGTTTAGAACTAGACAAATGTTAATTGAAATGAGAGCATAGCTTGGGTCAGTCAAATAGTGGCTCCAACACTATCCTTCTCCATCAAAAGCTCTTAGACAGCAGTGCTTCCAAGTGGCTAGGTGTTATGGAACAAAAAATGCAAGCCATTGGTTTATGCCTAGATTCCTTTATACTTCCCCAGTCAGAAGCTGATTAGCAAATTAAGCAAAGATTTTTGGATATAGAATGTCAAAATACGTAATACAAGGCTCTAATGCAGGTGGATAGGGTTAGTTTTCCATCTAGCCCTGTAACCTCCTATTGCCCACAGATTTTCTGCTTCTTCAAACAACTCTATCCTTCCTCCCTTATGCCTGAAACTGACTCCTGGGCCATGCCATGTCTCTCTCTTCCTTAGAATTCCTTCTTCAAACTCAACTTTCCCATGAAACTTTTGGAAGACCATATTTCTCTTCTTTGCCTACTGAAACTAAGCTTAAGTATGAGTAACTGAAATAACTTTATACTTTTCCCTTTCCTCTGTTTCCTTTGATTGTAAACACCTTGTGTTTGGAACCTGTCCCTTCATTCTAGGTTAAGCTTTGTGTACATTAATTCAGTGCTATCCATCAATCAGTAATAATCTGCCTTCCTTTGCTCTACCCTCCCCTTATTATCCAGGTTTTGGATCCACCAGATGAACTGGAGAGAAAAATCTGTGAATTGGCCAACTTGATACGAAATGCTTCCAACGTGGTGTTCCACACCGGGGCTGGCATAAGCACAGCTTCAGGAATTCCAGACTTCAGGTAAGCCAAAAGTAGAACTCCTTGGTTTAAGCAGAGGTCTTGTTAGGAAAACCCCATAATTTCTCATTTCTACTCAGAAGTAAGTTCCATTTTGTTCAGTAGAACTAACTCTCTGGTAACTGCTTAGTATTGCAACCTCAGTTACCTACAGAATCAGATTGCTGGTTATCATTAGTATTCAGTGAGAGACTTGCTGCTTGATAAGTATTAGTCTTTCACTTTTCAACTGTTTGTTCTTATAACCAACAGGAAGTTGGCTACAATTGTGATAATCTTTCCCTTCCCCACTTTTTTGCTTACTCTTCCATCAAAGAAATTATTGCACCCAATCAGTTGTGTTCAGTTGCTATTGGTGGGACAACAGCACCAGGATGACTCTGAGAAAAATCAGGAAGGAAACCCATTTCTATGTTCTCACTTCCCTGTGATTGAGTGTGATTAGCTTCAGGTCACTCAGCAAACTCAGTTTTCCCTGCCCAAATCCATTGCTCTCCCTGCTATGCTCCATTTCACTTGAGCTTTCACATTGATCTTATTTTAAACAGCTGGTCAGCCTAGGAAGCCTGTGTTAAATTGGTTATTTTCTATCTCTTCTTGCACTCTCTGTGGTTCAAAAAGTCTTTGTATTGGCTTTCTTACCTTGTTTATGTGTTGGCTCTTTAAACTGCCATAGAACTCTGTTGTTTTACCTTGTCTCTATGATGTGCTGCTGTGAAAATTATACTAGGTGAGCCCCATTAAGCTTCCACAATGGAAAATCTGAACAGGCAATGCAGAAACTGCTTAAACTGCTTTCTATGTACTGTGTATTTAAAACTTCAGATCTTGCCAGAGTTTGGGGAAGGATAAATTTAGAAGGAAATGATGGACAGCAAATCTCCATGGAAGTTACCCTTATGCAGTCCAGCTACACAAGGATATAAGATCTGCTTCTTAAGCTGCGTGTGATGAAAGGAACAAACAACCAGATGCAAATGTATGCCTCAAACAGAGTTCTGTGTGACATGTTGTGTTCTGACTGAGGGGACAGTCATTGTCTGCTTGGTTTCCATCTTATCCTGTTTTTTTCATCATTTTCCACTTGCTTCTTTTTGACCTGCTGTACTTGGTATTGCTTAACATAAAATCCCTGAAAGTTTCCACATGCATATATAACAGTGATTCTCAAACTTCTGCAGGGAAGTTGAGAACCATGTAAGTAGTTGCAGGGGAGGGGCAAAGGGTGCTTATCAGGGGAAGCCTTGGCCTCTTGGGAAGTGTAGGAAACCTGTGGGCACTTCTGCAGAGCTTCCCAAGCCTCCAAATATCTAAAAATAGTGATTGTGAAAGCAGATGTGGGTTGTGGGTGCTATTTTTAGATATTCTGATGCTTGGGGAGTCCTGTGGAGGCATCCGCAGGCTCCCTGCACCCTCCAGGAGACCAGCGCTGCCCCCAGGTAGGTCAGAAATCCCTTGATCGCAGAGGCAGTGCTGTTTTTGCCATCCTTGCATGGCCACTCCCCTTAAGGGGGAATGCCCTGCCTCCGGATCCCCTGGTTCAAGACCCATCAGTTTGGGAACCACTGATATATAATGTTAAACACTCGTGCTGCATAATGGGATTCTTTTAGATCTCAAAATCTGTGGTGCAGTGTGACAGTTAAGTCCATCTGTCAAGAATCATGAATGTGCAAGAAGACACTGGCAGGTCAAAAATCATGATATAAAGGAAAGCAGCCCAGAGTCATTGGGGTAAATTTCTGGTAAATTGCTGGTCCTGATCAAATGGATTTCATGGTGGGATTCTGCCTTCAGAGTTTGCACATCCTTCTTGTGGTCCAAACCATCACCAAAGTAAAATGAGCAAACCTGTGGGTGGGAGTTTTTTTTCCCTGCAAGCACCTAACATACTGGGTCCAAATGCACAGAGTAATCCCAGTACAGAATCACTAAATGTCCATCTGAAGAGCCCTGGCAGGTTAGATTCCTGCCAAATAGCAATTAGATTTTAGATGCCCATTAAATTCATTAGAGTTCAAACCGAAGGAGTTGCCAGTTGGTGAACCTATTTCCATGAAATCTTCATGAGATTATGGAGTCTGATTTATACATGAACTTCCGTTTTCCATGCAATTTTGGCAGTTTTGATAATCTTCTTAAAGCACGTTCCTGCCATTCTCAAACGAGGTTTCGTTCAGCACCTATTAAACTTAGTCAGCAACCACAGTATCTGCTAAAAGTTGGATTTTTTTCCCTCCCCACAGAGGCCCCAATGGCGTGTGGACCATGGAGGAGCGAGGCCTGCCCCCCAAATTTGATACCACCTTTGAAAATGCACGGCCATCCAAGACTCACATGGCACTACTGGAGCTGCATAGAGCTGGCATTCTGCAATTCCTCATCAGCCAGAATGTGGATGGGCTCCACGTACGTTCCGGGTTTCCCAGGTAACAAACAGCCGTTACTTGTTCCTCCATGTTGTTTGCAAAAAGGTACTGAGGGTCAGACTGACTTGAACCACTTCATCGCTACAGGGAGGCTCTTATCTAGCCTTGCCTCATGTTAAAACAGAAGAAATACTGGGTGGGCTCCTCGAAGGGGAGTTAATTCTTTTGCACTCTTAAGTTTAGAATGTGAAGTAGTAAGAATTGTCTAACCTGTCTTTGGAGGATATTATAAGGGAGGAATATTCAGATAGAAGACTCCTGCAGAGATGTAACAGACATTCTCCTAGCTGGGCAGGCAAAGGAATGATCTATCACCCAAATGCAGAGTCACAGCAAAATTGTCTGCCCCAACTTCATGCATTGGAAAATGCATGGCCTTGAGCCATTGGCAATGGGGCCATAGCTCAGTGTATATTTGAGTTGCATATTGAAGGCCCCAGGTTCAATCCCACCACCTCTGGGAGCAGTGAGAAAGGGAATGCTTGTTCATTCAGCAGGTGGTCTTTTCTGCATAGGTGTCCTTGGCTCATAGAAGACTGTTATTTATGTGTACCTCCAAGGAAGGTACCTCTTCGTCCAAGGAACTCAGGTCAGCAAACATGGTTCTAATTCACTCTTAATTCTGAAGCACTTCACAATGCTTTTGATGCAGAATGCCCACCACATGAAAAGAGGTGGGTTTCAGCCTGGTACAAGTTAGTAAGTTTCTTCTTACAGAGAGAAAAATCAAATGGCCCAACCTATTTCCAAGAAATATTTACTTAAAAAACCTCCAGAATGATTTTTCTTGGAAAGTCTGGCATATTGCACTGTAAAAAATAAAACTTGTAAGTCAGTATTGATGGTTTATATTCTTAAGAGTGTGTTTTTCTAGTGATTTATATAATTATGTGTTGTGTGAAGGAAGTTGAGTGTACTTTTCTCACATAAGTAGTAGAACTTGGGCTTCCCCCGGTGGAATTAATAAGTTGTAGATTCAGGGCACACCAAAAGACGGACTGCAAAATGCAGCAGTATTAGCCTGTGGAATCTTCTGCCACAAGGTGTAGTGATGGCCATTTGATTCAGGCAGTTTTAAAAGGGATGGACTTAATTTGAAATGCTTTCAAAAGATGGACTTGTGAAGTGGAAGATATTATTAGTGATTATGTCAGAGGCAATCTACTACTGACTACAATCTACTGTACTGTATTGACTACTTATCACTGAAGAGGGGAGAGCTGTTGCCTTCATGCCCTGTTTGTTGGCTTCCCCTTGGGGACATCTCACTGGCTGCTGCGGAAAGTGAGATGCTGTGCTAGATGGTCTAAGGGGGCTATCCCCTTCCTTTGCACAAAACACAGCAGATGCAATTTGATTGTATTAGTTTACCTTGTGTCCTAGTTTTAACAAGTTCCAGCTCAGCACACAGCTACCTAACACAACCTTCACATCCTAGAGGAGAGACATAAGATGGGCAAGAAGAGTGCAGAGAGAGTTCACAGAGCTGCATGTATTTGCAAAGTCAGCCTGAGCTGTGTGTCCTTAAAGGATTTTCCTCCTCCCATTTAACACAGGCTGAGAGGCCAATTCAGGAGGCATTTGACATCTGCAAGAAAATCAGTGTTGCAGAGCAGGATGTTCCTGGCCCTCAAGATCAAGATGGTAGGTTCTGCTATGCAAGGAAGCTAGAGGCAGGAGATCTTGAGTAGGAGTGGAAACTCCAGGAAGAAAACCAAAGGCAGAAGAATGTAGATGAGGCTGGCTTATTGCCACTATCTTCCAAAGAACCTTGCAGTGAATTTGGCAGAACTGTAAGGACTGTCCTACTTAATCGTACCACAGGTCCATCTAGTCCAACATCCTGTTAACAACATCAGCAAACCAAATGCCTCTGATAGGCTCACAAGCAAGACATGAAGGTGATGCTTTTCCTACTCTTTCCCCCCTCCGCCAGCATCTAGTATCGAGATACATTGCTGAACACAGAAGTTCCTTTTGGCTATCATGGGTAATAGCCGAGGGCAGTCCTCTAGTCTTCACTGAAGTTACCTAATCCTCTTTTAAAGCTGCCTAAGCCAGTGGCCATTGCACTGAATCATGAGACATCTGATCTTCCAGTTTGAAAACAGAGACTCGGGCATCTTCATTTCTGGACTGCAGAAACCTGAGTCACCTTAGAGCTTCACTTGATTGAATCGTGTACAGGTGGAGGGAGCGGGGGTGCACACGTGCACAAATGCATGCGTACATGTTACCACCTTTTCAACAAAGGTTTTCTTCTTTCTTCCCTAGGGACAAACTGGCTGAGTTGCATGGGAACATGTTTGTAGAAGAATGCATGAAATGTGGCAAGTACGTACTCCTTTGCCGCTGCTTTAGCTCTTGGGGTTCATGGAGCAGACTCAGGAAAGTAGAAAGGATCTCTCCCAGGAAGGCCCCTTGAGAATCTCCTGTGTATGGTCCTAGTTGCCCCAAAGGAGATTGTAGAGCTGGAAAAGGACACGCAAAATTATCAGGCGGGTGTAGCAGGACACCTATGAGAAAAGGCAACTCGAACTTTTTTGTCTGGGGATGCAGTTAGGAAAGTAAGTTATTTTATAAAAATCTATCATGATGTGGAAAAGATAGGGAACGAAAGCTTCCTCTGTGCCCATTAGATTAGAAACCAGGATCACCAAATGAAACACCATTTCTCAAAACACCAGAACCAGGGGGTATCTGCTAAAACTGAGGGTTGTTGTTGTTGTTCAGTCGCTAAGTCGTGTCCGACTCTTCGCGACCCCATGGACCACAGCACGCCAGGCCTCCCTGTCCTCCACTAGCTTCCTGAGTTCGCCCAATTTCATATTCATTGCTTCGGTGACACTATCTAACCATCTCATCCTCTGTCGCCCCCTTCTCCTTTTGCCTTCAATCTTTCCCAGCATGAGGGTCTTTTCTAAAGAGTCCTCTCTTCTCATCAGGTGGCCAAAGTATTGGAGCTTCAGCTTCAGCATTTGTCCTTCCAGGGAGCAATCAGGCTTGACTTCCTGGAGAATTGACCGATTGGATCTCTTTGCAGTCCAGACTCTCAAGAGTCTTCTCCAACACCATAATAAAAAGCATCGATTCTTCGACGCTCTGCCTTTCTTATGGTCCAGCTCTCACAGCCATACATGGCTACTGGGAAAACCATCGCTTTGACTATGCGAACCTTTGTTGGCAGGGTGATATCTCGGCTTTTGATTAAGCTATCTAGGTTCACCATAGCTTTCTTCCCAAGAAGTAAACGTCTTTTAATTTCATGGCTGCAGTCACCATCTGCGGTGATCTTGGAGCCCAGGAAAATAAAGTCTGTCACTGCTTCCATTTCTTCCCCTCCTATTTGCCAGGAAGTGATGGGAGTGGTTGCCATGATCTTAGTCTTTTTAATGTTGAGCTTCAAACCAATTTTGGCACTTTCCTCTTTCACCCTCATCAAAAGGTTCTTTAGGTCTTCCTCACTTTCTGCCAGTAGAGTGGTATCGTCTGCATATCTGAGGTTGTTGATGTTTCTCCCAGCAATCTTGATTCCAGCTTGTGAGTCATCCAGCCCTGCCTTCCTCATGATGTACTCTGCGTATAAGTTATATAAGCAGGGTGACAATATACAGCCTTGTCGTACTCCTTTCCCAATTTTAAACCAGTCGGTTGTTCCATGTCCAGTTCTAACTGTTGCTTCCTGACCCGCATAAAGGTTTCTCAGAAGGCAGATCAGGTGGTCTGGAACTCCCATCTCTTCAAGAACTTGCCACAGTTTGTTGTGATCCACACAATCAAAGGCTTTAGCATAATCAATGAAGCAGAGGTAGATGTTTTTCTGGAACTCTCTTGCTTTCTTCATGATCCAGCGAAGGTTGGCAATTTGATCTCTAGTTCCTCTGCCTCTTCGGAAACCAGCTTGTACATCTGGTAGTTCTCGATTCGCATACTGCTGAAGCCGAGCTTGTAGGATTTTGAGCATGACCTTGCTAGCATGTGAAATGAGTGCAATGGTGCGGTAATTCGAGCAATCTTTGGCATTGCCCTTCTTTGGGATTGGAATGTAAACTGATCTTTTCCAGTCTTGTGGCCACTGTTGGGTTTTCCAAATTTGCTGGCATATGGAGAGCAGCACTTGGACAGCATCATCTTTTAAGATTTTGAGTAATTCCGCTGGAATGCTGTCACCTCCACTAGCTTTGTTGTTAGTGAGGCTTTCTAAAGCCCACTTGACTTCACTCTCCAGGATGTCAGGTTCGAGCTCAGTGACTGTACCACTGTGGTTATCAGGAACATTTAGATCGGCCTTATAGAGTTCCTCTGTGTATTCTTGCCACCTCTTCTGAATCTCATCTGCTTCTGTTAGGTCCTTGCCATTTTTGTCCTTTATTGTGCCTACCTTAGCATGAAATTGTCCTTTGACATCTCCAGTTTTCTTGAAAAGATCTCTAGTCCTCCCCATTCTGTTGTTTTCCTCTATTTCTTTGCATTGCTCATTTAGAAAGGCCTTCCTATCTCTCCTTGCTGTTCTCTGGAAATCTGCATTCAGTTGGGTATATCTTTTCCTTTCTCCCTTGCTTTTGGCTTCTCTCCTTTCCTCAGCTATTTGTAAAGCCTCGTCAGACAGCCACTTTGCCTTCTTGCATTTCTTCCTCTTTGGGATGGTTTTAGTTGCTGCCTCCTGTACAATGTTACAGACCTCCGTCCAAAGTTCTTCAGGCACTCTGTCTACCAAATCTAAGCCCCTAAATCTATTTGTCACCTCCACTGTATATTCGTAGGGGATCTGATTTAGGTCATACGTGGAGGGCCTAGCGGTTTTCCCTACTTTTTTCAGTTTAAGCCTGAATTTGGCAAGAAGAAGCTGATGATCTGAGCCACAGTCAGCTCCAGGTCTTGTTTTGACTGCCTGTATGGAACTTTTCCATCTTTGGCGGCAAAGAATGTAATCAATCTGATTTCGATGTAGACCATCTGGTGAAGTCCATGTGTACAGTCGCCGTTTGTGTTGCTGGAAAAGGGTGTTTGCTATGACTAATGTGTTCTCCTGACAGAACTCTATCAGTCTTTGCCCTGCTTCATTTTGTACTCCAAGACCAAACTTGCCTGTTATTCCTCTTACCTCTTGACTGCCTACTTTAGCATTCCAATCCCCTATGATGAGAAGGACATCTTTTTTGGGTGTTAATTCTAGAAGCTGTTCTAGGTCTTCATAGAAGCGGTCAACTTCTTCCTCATCAGCACCAGTGGTTGGGGCGTAGACTTGGATTACTGTGATGTTGAAAGGTTTGCCTTGGATCCGAATTGAAATCATTCTATCATTTTTGAGGTTATACCCCCGTACTGCTGTTCTCACTCTCTTGTTCACGATGAAGGCTACTCCATTTCTTCTAAGGGATTCCTGCCCACAGTAGCAAATATAATGGTCATCTGAATTAAATTCTCCCATTCCTGTCCACTTTAGTTCACTAACTCCCAGGATGTCGATGTTCAGCCTTGACATCTCACGTTTGACCACATCTAGCTTGCCTTGATTCATAGATCTGACGTTCCAGGTTCCTATGTAGTATTGTTCTTTGCAGCATCGCACTTTCCTTTCACTTCCAGACACATCCACAGCTGAGCTTCCTTTCAGTTTTGGCCCAGCTACTTCACTCTTTCTGGAGCTACTAGTACTCGTGTTCTGCTCTTCCCCAGTAGCATAATGGACACCTTCCGACCTGAGGGTCTCATCTTCCAGTGTCATATCGTTTAGCCTTTTTGTTCTGTAATCCATGGGGTTTTCTTGGCAAGAGTACTGGAGTGGGTTGCCACTTCCTTCTCCAGCGGACCACGTTTAGTCAGAACTCTCTGCTGTGACCTGTCCATCTTGGGTAGCCCTACATGGCATAGCTCACAGCTTCATTGAGCTACTCAAGCCCCTTCGCCACGACAAGGCAGTGATCCATGAAAGGGAAAACTGAGGGTTGGGAGAGTTAAAACAGATAAAAGGAAGTACGTTTTTACCCAGCAGGTAGTTAATCTGTGGAACTCTTTGCCACAGGAGGTGATGATGGCATCTGGTCTAGATGCTTTTAAGAGGGGATTGGACAGATATCTGGAAGAAAAGTCCATCGTGGGCTATAGGCAATGATGGATTGTGCAACCTCCTTACATTAGTAGTAGGCTACTTCAGAGTACTGGGTGCAAGGGAGTGGCAACAGGATCCAAGCATCTTGTTGTCTCATGCCTCCCTGGGGCACCTGGTGGGGCCGCTGTGAGATACAGGAAGTTGGACTAGATGGGCCTTGGCCTGATCCAGCAGGGCTCTTCTAATGTTCTTATGAAACTGATAGGCAGTAGATTGAGGCCAGACCAAATAAACAACATTTTCACACAGCACATACGTAACAGCCCAATCCTATCCAGAGTGCAGTTCCATTAGTCATCCTGACGGCCAGCTGGGAGAGGATAGTAAAGAACATTTTTACTTACCTTCTTCAGTCCTCCCTGGTCCCCTATGAACCCCCTCAGATCTACAAAAATTTTGCTGGTGAAGGGGTCATGTTGGACCCAGAGCAGGAACATCAGATCAGCAGAGGTTGCTGCCATGAAGATCCACCCCCTGTCTCAGCCCAGTCCCTGCCCTGATCTGCCCCCACCACCAGCAGCACTTCGTTAATGGTGGATCTATAGGGCACCACTGCTGGTGCACAACCTTGCACCAGTGGCAGCTCTTCGCAGA
The DNA here is from genome assembly GCA_029204185.1 of Lerista edwardsae. NCBI lineage: Eukaryota > Metazoa > Chordata > Lepidosauria > Squamata > Scincidae > Lerista > Lerista edwardsae. The sequence continues at coordinate 1,515,650 of JAJKFI010000129.1, read as the reverse complement.
ACAACACAGAGGCTATTGCACTGGCAGCCTGTGGGATAGTTCCACCAGCATGGGATATGGGCCCTCAGTTAAGGAATACCCTAACTAAACCCCAAGATGCAATGATTGCTACTGGCCACTGTTAGCAATGGGATGCTGGATTAGATGGGACCCTTGGTCTAATCCACATGAGGCTATGTTTCAAATATTGCATATTGGGGCAACCATCAATTGAAAGGCTTCCAGCTGATCTTTGTCTGATTAGGTCTGGTGGAATGAAGGGCGATTAGTTGAGCTTTGTATAGAGAGGCTGCGGTAGGAGATGGAGACAGGTGTTGAAGAGCATCAGTGACTTTTTAAAGTGCAGCATTTCTTGTTGAGGTGGCCTAGAATTAAAGAAGACTGAGTAGGAAAAGAGAACAGGATGGGCAATCACATCTGAAATTCAGGGTCTGAGCTGCAGAAAGATTCTTTCTCTACTGATGTTACTGCTGTTGAAGCTGTAATGCCTTGATATATGTGTGTTTTTGTTTAAGGCAGTACGTGAGGGACACTGTGGTGGGCACCATGGGACTCAAGCCAACAGGACGGCTGTGTGATGTCTCCAAACGGAGAGGTCTTCGATCCTGCAGGTACAGGCATACCTTGACTTCCATTGCTTTGCTCTTGCAACCATTTCAGTTTATAACCATATTTCAAATGTTGTCCACATGCTTTCCTCTTTCATCTAATTACATGGAAAGTGCACTCTCAAAAAGTGTGATGGGCTGTTAACTGTTTAAATACCATTTAAATGAATGTTATATAAAGGACAGAACTACATGACAAAGTTGTTTTGATTTTACACCAGTAAAAGTACCTTTGCTTCCCCCAAAGAATTGTAGCTTGTAAAGGATGTTGCAAACTCTCATTTGAGTATCCTTCTCCTAATTTCCTAGGAAAGAGAGAATGACCCCAAAATCTGGTGTAGGTAAATTTTAAAGCTGTTTGAGAGCACTTGATTAAGAGAGAACATCTCACCAAATACAACTTCAGTTCAGATCCATAGTTCACCTATTTATCTGTGTGTATCAATTTTTTTTTTAAGAGGAAAGCTCATGGACACCATCTTGGATTGGGAAGATTCCCTGCCTGATCGGGACCTCAATCTCTCTAGTGAAGCCAGCAGGTGGGACTCTTCCACAGTACCAACTTCCAATGGCACTTTTGAGTAACTCACAGTGGTAGAAGATTTGTGGCGTTATCTGTTTTTATTATTGCTGTCTTGTGCCATTTTTCAGCAAAGTTATCAAAGCAGTTTACATAGCAAAAGGAATGAGAAGCTGCTTCCTCATCCCAAAGAGGCTCACAATCTAAACACAAGGCAGACAGCACTAACAGCACCTGGGAGGGAGCGCTGTGCTTATGCTGGACTGAAGATGGACAATTGCAGTCACACACTGCTAAATATACAAGAGCCACTTCTTTAAAATAGGCCTCTTGGTCTCTCATTACCCTCTATAAACCCAGTCACCACATTGGCAAAGTCAATGACATGCTGTTAATTCAATGCATAAGAATGAAGGAAGCACTCTGCTGGATCAGGCAAAACTGGGCCCACCTAGTCCAGCACTCTGTTTCCAGCAACGATCAGCCAGGTGCCTCCTTGAAGCCTGAAAACTGAGCATGAAGGCAACGTTTGTTCTTATTTCACACTTCATATCTCCCCTTTCCTCTACGGAGCTCAGGGGCAGTGAACATGGCTCATTGTCTTCCTCTTTATCCTCAAAATGACCCAGTGAAATAGATGACGGAGATTATTACCCAGGGTCATTTAGGATGCTTTACGGCTGGACAGGATTTGAACCTGGGTCTCCCCAGTCCAACATTTTAACCAGTTCACCACATTGGCTCATCCTTCTTCAGCTTGATTGCCCTCAAGCAACTGGCATGTAGAGGTATACTGCCCCTGAACCTAGAGGTTCTATAATTAGTTGTGGTTGGACTGTGCAGGATCAGAACTGAGGTCTCTCTAGTCCCACATCCCTTTTCCCCACAATGACAAACTGAATGCCTTCTGTGGTAGCTAGCTATTTTGTAAGCATTGTGTTCTTTTATTAATAGAAATAAGAGATGATATGAATGATTTGTTTGTGGTAGTCAGTTTGAGACTTGCACGTCATCACTTGATGTGGTTTATCAGGAACAACACTGACCAGTACAGCCCTGCCAAGTGATGAGGAACTTCGCCAAAATCCAGGGGCCAGTGAGCTACTCCTCCCCACCTGGCAGGGCACCCCAGGCAGCCAACTTGCCACACTGTGTTTTGAAGCCCAAATTACAATCTGAAAAGGATTGTCCTTGCCTATCCCTTGGGCTGCCCAGCCCTAACAAAGAATGTGAGCCTGGCTTTGGTTTCTCTTCTTCCTGCAGGAGGGCTGACCTGTCAATCACCTTGGGGACATCTCTGCAAATCAAACCCAGTGGCAATCTCCCTCTGCTGACAAAGAAGAAAGGGGGGAAGCTGGTGATAGTCAATCTGCAGCCAACTAAGCACGTGAGTTCAGTTTGTGCTCCACCAAGCTGTACTTGGGAACTATCAGGTCCACAGCTGTTCACGGTATGCTTCATTTGAGGCATCTTGCTTTGCTGTCACCTGTTCCATGGTGCTGTATTATTTATTTATTTATTTATTTATTTATTAATAGATTTTTACCCCGCCTTTTGTGCCCGAAGGCACCCAAGGCGGCATTACAAAATATATATTAAAAATACAGCATAACAATTAACATTAAAAACAGTTAAAACAATATTAAACAACAATAGCAAACAAAATAAAAACACAATTTAAAAAACAAGTTAAAAAACAAAACAAAAACAAACCCCGTGGATCATAATAACCAGCAGGCCAACCTGTCAGCAGATAAAAGCTTTTTGGAATAAAAAGGTCTTCAGCCCCCGCCGAAATGTAAACAAAGAGGGAGCAGTTCTCAATTCTAGGGGAAGGGTGTTCCAGAGTTGGGGGGCCACCACCGAGAAGGCCCTCTTCCTGGCCGCCACCCCTCTCACTTCTCCTGGTGGCGGCACAGTCAAAAGGGCCCCCCCAAATGATCTAAGAGTACGGGTTGGATTGTATGGAAGGAGGCGGTCCCTCAAATACCCCGGACCCGAGCCGTAAAGGGCTTTAAAGGTCGAGACTAGCACTTTGAATTGGGCCCGGAACAGAACTGGCAGCCAGTGTAGTCGCCGAAGCAACGGCTCGACAGAGTCAAACCGACGTGCCCCAGCAACCACC
>JAJKFI010000129.1:1338198-1497397 GCA_029204185.1 Lerista edwardsae | reverse complement strand
GGCAATCCTAGGAATAAACCCCATTGAGATGTATTTCTGAGTATAAAGGTTTCCCCATGACCAAATGGTCTAGTCGTGACCAACTGTAGGGGATGGTGCTCATCTCCGTTTCTAAGCCGAAGAACCAACGTTTGTCCGAGGACAAGCTTCCAAGGTCATGTGGCCGGCATGACTATATGCCATAGCGCACAGAACGCCATTACCTTCCCACCCAAGTTGTACCTATTTATCTACTTGCATTTTTTTTGGGTGCTTTTGAACTGCTAGGTTGGCAGGAGCTGGGACAAGCAACGGGAGCTCACTCCATTGTGTGGTCTTGAACTCCCAACCTTCTGGTCAGACAGCTCAGCAGAACTGTGGTTTAGCCCGCAGTGCCACCACGTCCCTTTTATTTCTGAGTATACACACTTCCTTACACTACAGTAGTAGACCACTGTTATTCCCCATAATGCAGGTTGGGAGGGGACTGTAAACGAGAAATTGCTTTACTGGGTGATTTCTGCAGATGGAGCAGCTATTGAAGGCCAAACCAGCTGGGTTTTTTTTCCTGATGTGTTGGCAATCCTATAGTCCACAGGCAAAGTAGGGCATAAGATGAGCAGGTCAGAGATGGCCACAGTACTGTGCTGCTAGGGACAGAATACCTAAAGCAGTGTTTCTTAACCTGGGTTTGATTGAACCCCAGGGGTTTGGTGAGTCAGTTTCAGAGGTTTGGCGGAGGTGTGTGTGTGTCCATTCCGTTCGCTGGCCATGATATCTGTGCTGCAGGGAACTTGGTACGCTCAGTAGTTGTTGGGATATTGAAGTAAGGCCTGGGAATTTGCAGGCCTGAATGGTAAGGCTTATCACTGAGGCCTAGCAGACCAGCAGAGGGTGCAGGGTAGTTCTGACTTAGGTTCTACCCAGTAACAAGACCATGTGATCTCTGGTGGAATGTTGCAAGTTATTTAGCCAATCCCAGGAACATTGGTTGCTTGTCTATTCAGCCTAGTGAGTGCGTGTGTGTTCAGTCCTGTCCTGATCAGAGAGCTCTTCTGTTCTACTTTCTGTTTCTCTCTGAGTATTGCTGCTGCTGGATTTACAGATTTACTATGTTGAGCAAAATAAGAAAGTGGTCGGACGAATATGAACAATTGATTTGCAGTAAATATTCATTGAGCTATGTTTTTGTTTTTGTTTGAAATTCATGTTTTGTTGGTTTTGTTCTTTGAACACAGTGATTTTATGTGCAACTGATGCATGGTTCATTTTGTGCACTAATAAAATATATATATCTATGTTTTGAATTTGAAAAAAACAACATTTTATTTTTCCAACTATGAAGGGTTCGGTGAATGCACATATGAAATTTGCAGGGTTCGGTACCTCCAAAAAGGTTAAGAACCACTGATCTAAAGGAAACTGTGTGAACTTGCATTTTAGTAAATGTTTAAAATGCATCTGAAACACAAAACATTTCAGATGATCACATTTAGATGGTAAATTTTGATTGCATGAACATACAGAAAATGAATGCTGATGAGACCAGTGGTAACAGGAATAAGCCATGACCTAGGTTCCAGGTTTAAATTTTACTGCAACCCAGATCTCAGTCAGCAGCGTTAGACAAGTGGGTATTTACAGCACAGAGATAAAAAATCTGTTACATTCCTGAAAAACAAACTGTTGTTAACAGCACAGGTAAATAGGACAGCTAAAAAGTTGGCAACCACTCTTGACTCCACGTTTGAGCCAGAAATGGGACTCGATACAAAGATGCTGCCACTAGGAATAGCTCCGTCACTGGAGCAGGGGGATGGCTAACCACTCACACCTACTGGGTATTCCAGGAAAGCCAATTCCTGAAAAATAAGGTATTTGCCTGCTGGTCTGTAGAGTGCGGGAGGGAAGACCTACATTCAAACGCTCTGATTGGCACAGTTCATAAGAGGGCAATTTATTCATTGTTTGGAGGTCTTTAAGTACAGCATTGGTTGTGAAAAAGGAAGAGACAATGAGTCGCTTGTGTGTCAAATTCTTCATTTGAACTCAAATTGCGGATGATTTTTACATGTACATGCAATGTATTAAGTCAGCTATGCTTAGTTTCTTGCTTCTTACATTGGGGAGGGGGGCCACAATGGCAATGGCTCACATCTAAGTTCCTTTCCCTGTCTGCTTCTATCCCTCAACTCCATTCTGGGAGAGTTCACACACCTATCTAAACTGTATCAATTATGATTCATATGCTCCTACATAGGGTTACCAGATACAAAGACAGAGTGCCTATACCTTTAACCATAGCATAGAAGGAGGGATTTCGGCAGGTGCAGCTCATCATGGAAAGGTTTCAAAAGCTACACTGCCCAAATTCCCTCTGGTATACAATGGTTAAAGGTATAAGCACTCTGTCCCAGTTTGTATCTGGTAACCCTACCCCCTACACCCAGGGCCAGCTTTAGAGGTAACAAGACTGGACATTTCCCAAGACCAGCTGCGCCATTCCCAATTCTCCCAAAAGCTCCGTGATCCTCACTTGGCATCCCTCATAGTCAAAGACAGTATGCGAGAAGTCTAATCTGTTCTATCTTAAGGTGCCCCCCCCCGCAAACGTCACCGCTTACAGCCCCTAAAATCTTGCCAAAATCATCCTCTCAGCCATCTCTGGACAGACCAGATGCGGAAGGCTCCCTTTTTCTCCACCATCAACATGGTCTACTTTAGACATTACTTGCCAGAAGCAAATGTTTTTCATACATGCCTGGGTTCAGGTACACACACACCCATCATCTGAACAAGAGGACTGGTGGGGAATTTAAGACTGCACAAACTCAAGAAGCAACCTCTAGGTCAGCTCTGGAGACATATGTGTAAGCTGGGGCAGGTGGATGTTTCTACAAGCTGCTGTTCATAATGGGGCAGGAAGACGTGATGCAGAACTATTTCTGAGAAAAATAACTGCATTTCTGGGGGTGTGGCTTTGACTGCGGCTTTGGCATGCCTCCTTGGAAGCAGGCACATGCACACATCTCATTATGCACACCATCTCAAAGAGCTTAGCAACAAGTATCAGCATCTGCTAAAGTTGCTTCAAGGATAACTTGCCAATTTTCCCTTTTATTTTTTAAAATCAGGGTGTTGCCATGGTTAAAGGTGCTCTGCACTTGGCCTATTCTCTTGTCATTTGCAGCTCCATCTTGTTTCCTAACAGACCCAAAAGTGCCTCAAAAATTGTCCATCCTTTGCTCCATATCTGCCCAGAAGCTTTGTATTTGGCTGAGGCTGCAGGCTGTGGAACCAGGAATCTTTCAAGGGCGTTGGGTTAGCCCCTTATCTGAAGTTGCTCTGGGCGTCATTTCTCTGGATGTCAAAAACACTGAGGAAAAGGGAAGGGGAAGTAAGAGTGGACATTTACTGAAGCTCCTGCCTATTATACTCCTGAGATATGTGTGATGTCACAAAAGGTATATAAGGCCAGTTGCATCTGGTTTTAACTCTGCACATTTCTCAATGTGCCTTGGGTAGTACCGATGTCTTCTGTTGTGCCTTCCCTTGGTGCGTTAAATGGGATCAGGGCACGCCGGGCAACGAATCCCACACTGCCCTCGCTTGTGCAGGACAACAATGGCTCATTAATTTATACTTGTGAGCCCCGGTATGTATGAAGAGCATTAAGGATTAGGAGCAGAAGGAGCAAGGGGATACTTTTCTGACCTTAAATGCAAAGGGGTTGCATTTAAGTCAACAGCAAATTCTATACACAAGCATCCTTGAAATGCAGCATGACATCATGTGCATTTTTGGACCTGGGTATAAAACAGAAAGTTTGTTCTTTTTGTGGTTGGTTTGTTTTGAAGAGTCAAAAAGGGACTACCAGATGCGGTAGGAGGGCTTAAGCTAAGTGGTGTGTACCTGCTCTATTCATAGCAAGAGCAACAACTGAGAAACCTGTTGGATAGAACATAAATATTAAAACATAACAATAACGAAAGGACTAGCATTCCCCATTAATATTCACACAATTGGAGCTGAGGGCGAGTGCACATGAGCCTTTTGACACTTCTGCAGTACAGCCAGGGGCCAGGGCTGTGTGTTTGCCACAATTCTGGAAGGAGAGTTGCTCTCTGCGACTGGAGTTGGAGCTCAGTGGCAGAGCACTTGTTTTGCTTCAGAAGGTCTCAGGCCCAATTCTGGCAGCAGCTGCAAGTAAGGCAAACAGCCCTGCCCGAGACTCTAGAATGCAGCTGCTAGTCAGTGTAGACAAAAGTTAGCTAGATGGACTAATGGTCTGGATATGTAGGGGACAGTTTCATATGTGCAGCTTTTGATTTTCTTTAAGGCAAGCTTCTAGCCCTGTTGGTTACAGAGATGCAATTGAAAATATAGCCAGGGCATAGTGAAATCTCAGCAGGCAGAGGATTTGCTAATCAGATTTTCCCCCTCCCCTCCCCGCCAAATGGTCAGAGGGTAGGGCTTCGGTGCTATATATCACTCCTGCCCTCTTCCCCATTAATATTCACACACTTTGGTTCTGAACTTTGCTGGACTGCCCCATGCCCTCTCCTGCCATTCACAATGTGCATGGAAGCAACATGTTTGAGGACTCGCTGTGACTTTAAAGTAGGTAGGCCAGAGCTTACGCATTGTGTTTTTCTGCCACGTCCTACTGAGATGGGACCAGAGGAGAAGGGAATTTTTACACCATGCAGCTCTCACATGTAGCACGTTCTCACAGCACCCAGTTGACTCCACACCTTTTCATTCCTGCTCAAAGAGAGAGAAGCAGCTTTGTCTGCACAAATCCAGACACTTCCATCATCACCATCCCCATTAAGTTCCCTAAAGCTGTGCAGGGGGAAGCAGCAGGAGGGGACAGTCACAGCTCCCCAGTCTGCTCCAGAACCACCTTGCCAGGGTGACCAGACTCTGTCCATGCCACTGGTGCCAAGCCATGCCCGGAAGCATGGTTTGCATGCTCAAGTCCCTCCAAGTCTGCATGTGTCCCCTCCAAGAAGACCTCTGTGCCGTTGTTCAAGATAACCTCTCCTGCCTTGTGGGGCTGCGTGAGTGCGTGGCTTCCAATTAACTTGCTGAGGGTTGTGCCTTGCCCGTCATGCGCTTCATGGGCGTATTCCATCCAGAGGGGCTTCTCAGACTCTTTGACATTCTGGTCAGCATCTTTCGCCAGGGAATAGACAACTCTGGAAGAAGCATCATTATGAAGGGACCTGGAAAAGACTAGGGCAGGGGGAGGAGGACAAGGCATGATCAGCATTAGCAAAAGTTGTGTATCTATCTATGAGAGTCAAAGACGGTTGGTATGCCACTATTGAGCCTTACTCTTAGCTTGCTTGATGGAACACCTTCATTCTAATATCAGGAAGCTGTAATATGCATAAAATGTTGTAATATGCATAAAATGCATATGTATGGAGTAAGAGGTGCTGAGTAAAAGGTCCTTCCCTTAATACGAGACATTTTTTCAAAGCTGGCTATGAGCTCTGGATTTAGCTTTGATCAAGCAACCTAGGCCAGTGGTTCCCACCAGTGGGCCGCAACCCAATTTTTGGTGGTTTGCAACTGACAGGGTAGATTAGACTATGTGCATCAAAAAAATAAACAAAAAACCACACACCAGTATTTATATACCACTTTTCAACAAAAAGTTCACAATGCTGTTTATGGACCAATAATAAGAATTTTTATTATTTGGACTGATGTTGGCTGATTTCATGGGATGTGTGCTGATGGTTGAGCTGCCAGTACTGCCTCAAGCTATGCAGGAGAATTTGTGGTCTTGTTTTTGGATGGGAGACAGAATGTCAGGCTGTTTCAAGCTACTGTACCTGATGTGGCAGGACAGAGTCCTGATTAGTCACTGCAAGTAAGGGTGCAATCCTAAACTGAGTTAGGGCGGCATAAACTAAGCCAGCAAAGTTTGGCCAGTATAAGGGACACAGTAAAGTATGTTTGGACCACTCTTGGAGTCAGAGAGGCCAATATACAGACGTGAGACATACTCCCTGACTCCGAGAGTAGTCTAAACACTCTTTATGGTGGCCTTTGTGCTGGCCAAAATTTGCTGGCTTAGCTTATGCCGGCCTAACTCCAGTTTAGGATTGCGCCCTGAGCGTTGCGGGGAAGTGTGAGAGACGATCAGCCAGCAAAAGAGCAGAGTACGATCTTGAAGAACTGTCCAGACTCGACTTATGATTGCTGGCTGAAGCTTGATGGTATGCAGCCAGATGAGAAAAACACACTGTGAAGTCTACATCTGGGACTGAGGATTTGGCGAATCACAGAATGTTGTATATTTGTAAAAAACCCATTGAAAAATGGTGGTTTAGACTAGCATGCCCATGTTAGGCACCTTAGGCATTTCCTTCAGCATGGGAAAAGTGGGATATAAATTCTTCAAATAAATAAATAAAGTTAAGTGGCACCTGTTCCAAAAGGACTCACAATCTTAAAAAATGCAGAACACCACCAGCACGAGCACCCTATTCATTGGGGTGAATAGGGACAGTTATTCTCCCCCTGCTAAATATAAGAGGAATGCTACTTTCAAAAGTGATTCTTGCCCAGCTAGTAGGAGTTAAACAAGCTGCTTCTGGGGGTGGGAGCACTGTTGTCCAATCACCGTTAAAGCCACATGCCTTGGTATTTATGAATCAGGCAGTAGCCTCTGAGCCTCTGCAAAGTTTTGGAATTACTGGCTTAGGCTGTGCAAAGCCTTGTTAAACTCAGGAGCTGAAACTGTCCATGCTTCATGTTGTTATGAGTTTGGGATACCTTGATTACTGGTATGGGCAAAGTTCACAGTGGCCGAGGATTATTAACTGAGGGCACAATCCTAACCTGGAGTTAGGCCAGCACAATTAAGTCAGCAAAATTTGGCCAGCACAAGGGCCAAACACATAAAGCGTGTTTGGACCACTCTCGGAGTCAGGGAGGATGGTACATGTCTGTGTGCTGGCCTCCCTGACTCCGAGAGTGGTCCAAACATACTTTACGGTGTCCCTTGCGCTACTCAAATGTTGCTGGCCTAACCAAGCTGGGCTAACTCCAGGTTAGGATTGTTCCCTAAATCACAGTCATGCTCCTTGATATCTGGGAATCACTCTCTCCAGCCTATCCAGCTAGAGTAAAGCAAAGAGAAAAAGGGCCAAGCTGGTTCTGTAGTTTTATTTTTATGTTAGGCAAACAGGACTTTTTAGCAGGAAAAGACTAAAGCTGCTGTGCTACGATGGGGATGGACACAATCGCTCTCTGGACTCGACAACAGGGTTCTAATGCTACCTTCTGGGAATCTGCTTGCTCCCAACATGTTCTGCCCTGGTACTTGTAAAACAAATATTACAATGGTGCTGTGCGTCTTCTGGACTCTCCTCTCTCCAACAAAGCTAAATCCCTCAGTGCTCCGGCAGAGGGGGCATGGAATTCATCTTTGTTGCTCACCTCTCACAGGTACAAAGTCACCTTCTGCGACAGCTTTGCTGCGGGCAAAAGGGCTGATGGTAGGAAAGACGATCAGGCCAAAGGAAAGCAGCAGGACCTGAGAGCCAGAAAGAGAAAGCAAAATTAGGCAACCAGTGCCAAGGGCTTGAAGCCAGCCAAGAAGCCCCTGCAACCAAGTCACCATGCACTAGCTGAGGTGGCTTTAGAAAGGAATGAGACAAATTCATGGATGAGGAGAAGAAGGAAAGGGCCACCAACAGCTACTAACCATGAACGCTCAATGAATCCTACATGTTCAGAGACAGTATGCTACTATACTGAGCACCATGAGTTCCCATGGGATGTATGATGAGACAGCAGTACTACATAATGAAAGCATATCTCTGAGCATGTGTAGAATGCCTTTTCTTGCAACCATCTGATATGAAAGGGCCGCAATTGTGTGGTAGAGTGTGTGCTTTGCATGCGGCAGGTCCCAAGTTCGATTGGTGACATCTCCCATGAGATGTCTCTCCAGTAGCTGGGCTAGAAAAGGCCTTCCTTTGCTTGAGACTCTGGAAAGCTGCTGCCAGACAGATGGGGCAACACTGGGCTAGATGCACTAGTTGCCTGACCCTTGGGAAGGCAGCTTCACAAGCTCATGCAAATGCTCAAGTCACTGTTAGAATGCATACTTTGCATGTAGAAGGTCCCTGGTTCAATCCCCAGCATCTCAAGTATGTCCTTCCATGCAAGCCCAAAGCCCCAGCATCTCTCCCCTTAAGCATTGCCCTAATGCTCCCTTGACAGCACCCTAGAAACACCATCCCAAGAATGTTTGGGAAGCTTCCTTTATGCTTATGGGAGTGCTCCCATATTTGAGAGTGTCTCCCACTTTCACTACCATATATTCATATATATCACCATATATTTCACCCTACCCCCACCATCTTCTTCTCTCAGCCTGGTTGTAAAGCAGTTTCCTTCCAAAGCATTATTACCAGCAGTTCTGTCTTGGAGAGATCAAAAAATTATAACATTATTTGACTCCCTGCCACTGCAAACACAGCCCCCCACATACCGCCACACAAGTGCCTGTCTGAGCTGCTTTGCTGCTGGACTGAATCACCAAAGCTTGAAGCTTCTTCAGCTGTTGTAGAAGAGACCTGGACACAAACAAAGCATGCAATGTAACCCAGGCTTGCCCAGGACCTTCTACCCAATGATGTGCCAGCTTCTGCACCTCCCACTCTCCAGCACTTTAGCTCAGCACTCCCTTCCCCTCCACATTTCATCATCCTCTCTATCCCACTTTTCCAATCCAGAGTGGGGAAGAGCAATGGAGTCAAGTAAGACAGAGATGGACAGTCCCCACCAATCTGCTGCCTGAGGCAACTGCTTCAGCCCTGATGTCATCACAGCCTTTTGAACAACAACAAATAGGATGATATCTTGAACTCCCCCTTGTAAAGAGCAAAAAATGGCTAGGCCATGATTTGACTCCATTTTGTCAACATGACTCCGTTTCATGGGAAAGAGCTGAAGCTGCTAAAATACCAGCTGGTGGTAATCAGCTCACTTCCTGATGTAATCAGGAGTGTAATTTCCTATCTGCTTTGTTTCTGCAGAAAGGTGTGAGGTCATAGCTAGGGTCAGGAAGCACAAACCTAATCAAGAAGGTTCCATCCAGCTAGTGCTACAATCAAGAAGATTCCATACAGCTGAAACCCATCACTTAGGTTGTGTACCTAACCTTTTCTGACCATTCTGTGACCTCCGGATGTTCCATTACCCCATCAGGAGATGGCCGACCTTTATCCTGATTGGATAATTGATTGTGCCAGAGAGGTATAAAGATACCCAGTTTTGGGGGTACAGATCAACACACACCATCAAGACCATCAGAGCTTCAAGTCACCATCAGAACCCTTCAGATCGCCAGACCTTGGGATTGCCTTGTCCAGCATGGACCTGCTGCCTGCACTGGACTGAGAAAGAGGTGAACCAGCAAGGTTTGCAGGTACTAGGGCCTAGTCTAGTGTTAGGCATGTTGTTGTTTTGCTGTTTTAATGTGTATCTTAGTTAAGTCTCTGTTAGTTCTTTTAAGCCTTTCCTAGTTTTGTAACTGCTTGTTTTTAAATAAATAATAGTTAATAGATAAAGTTTTGTTTGTGAATATTTGGAACTAGACTAAATTCAGTTTTGCTGCTTGGGCACTCTATCAGTTTCAACTTAAGTTGATAACTTGGGATAGATCCCTGTAGTTGGGGCTAGTTAAGCCTGTGGACTTTCTAAGCTTTAAGAGTCTGTTCAGTGCTCTTAGAGGCTGTTACTCTTAGCTATGGTAGCAGAGGCTGGTAGCAGAGGCTGTGTGCCTTGTTGCCTTGGCTTGTAAGTGCTTAAGGACACACTCTGCTGAAAGTTCACAGCTCATATGGGCCCTGGGCTGGTTATAGGGCATATGAGCCTGTGAATTACACCCTGAACATATGAAGCTACATGATACAGAGGGCGCAATCCTAAACTGGAGTTAGGCCAGCATAAACTAAGCCAGCAAAGTTTGGCCAGCACAAGGGACACCATAAAGCACGTTTGGACTACTCTTGGAGTCAGGGAGGACGGCTCACGTCTGTGGGTTGGCTTCTCTGACTTCAAGAATGATCCAAACATACTTTACAGTGTCCCTTGTGCTGACCAAACTTTGCTGGCTTAGTTTATGCCGGCCTAACTCCAGTTTAGGATTGTGCTCTGAGTCAGGCTCTTGAGCCACTTGGGTCAGTATTGTCTACCCAGACTTGAAGCAGCTTGCAGGACCTTCTGATGCAACACAGGGTATCTACGACTGAGCTATGCCCCCTGATCACTTTACCTTGTTGTGTCTCCTTTTAATGGGACCAACCTGGTGAGCTGAATGTTTGTCACTGATACTAAGAGCTTCTACATCCTCCTTACCCATCCACCCAACATGCTGGGAGGAGCTGGGTTGCCAAAGTCACATGTGCAGCAATCAACTTACAAGTTCTGCTTCTCCAAGTGAACAACTTTTCGTTGCAACTCCTGGTTCTGAGTTGTACAGGCTGACATCCTAGAAGGGAACAAAAGCCAGCAGACATGAATGAAAAGAACTCTGCAGCAAAAGCCAGCAAGCAAGGAATGAGATTCTGCTAATCAACAAGATCAGCACAATATCCTTCATGAGACTGGTTCAAACAACATGTGCAAATACATGAACGCACAGGGGAGGGATTATAATTGTGGGTAGGGATATGCAAAGCCTGTCCCCTTATTTTTACTTAGTTCCACTTTTCCAACTACCTATGGAAATGAACCACAGGGCCGTGCATATTCTTTCTTTGCTTTTATAGACTGCAGGCATAAATCACATGCGTATCAGCACATGCTTCCAAATATATATCCAACAGAAGATGCTGCCAGTAGAATGGACATTTGGATATGAGGATAGTGTCCATTACTTTCAATAGCATGCAGATTCAGACATGCACACCACTGAAAGCAGGGGACAGCATCTGCACTGGATATGCATCCTATTGAAAGTAATGGACACTGTCCTCATAGCGTGGACACGTACCCACATTCTGAGGGCACAATCCTAAACTGTGCTGTGCTGTAACAGTGTGGTTAGTGGGCAGCTTTGGAGCGCTCTGGGGCCTACCCGAGGCAAGGGCACATTCGCGCCCTTGCCCCAGGGGAGGCTCCAGCCTCATCTATGAGATGTTAGAATGGTTGGTTTTTTGACTATTATTATTATTAATTTAATTTATACCCCACCTTTCTGCCCAAGGGCACCCAAGGCGCAATTGACAAGGCACACTGCACTACGGGGGGGGGCTCACATTCCCCCACTGGCCCTACTAATAAATGACACTCCAAACTCCTGTGGCACACCTGCAGACCATTCATGGCACACCAATGTGCCACGGCACACTGGTTGAAAATAGCTGCTTTAGGATATGTTCCACAGTTGGTGCTAATATCGGTGCTAAGCAAATTTTGTAATCACTGTAACACATAAGGGGATGAAAACTGGCATTTGCCAACTTGTCTGTAAGCCATCATGGTTTCAGACCCATGCCACAGACCCTTCCTGCCCAACCTGCCACTCCATCATCAGATCCTAGGGAAATAGGAATGAAGATAATGGGGAGATGTATCTTACCGGCTTTCCAGACCATCAATATACTCCTTCTTCTTCTTCCGACTTTCTTGTGCCGACTGCTTGTTCCGTATCTTTCTGCGGATTTTCTTCAGTACCCGCTCCTCATACTGCCAGAGGCAAAGGGCACAATAGCTTATAGCCATGGGGCTCTGAGCTAGACATGTTTAATAAAGGCTGCCTTGGGTGAAGGGGTGGCATGTCTAAAAGGGAAGGCTACCTCTCTTCTGTTTGCTGAGTCTTAAAGCAGTTGTAATACTCACATACTGAGCGAGTGCCTTACAGCACAATCCTATGCATGTCTACTCAGAAGTAAGCACCACATGTTCAGTGGGGCTTATTCCCAGGAACATATGTATAGGATTGCAGTCTTAGTTTTAGGAGTGTTGCCATCGAACCAAAGTGCAGCCATTTTGAGCCATCTTTTGCTTAGTCACTTGTCTAAAGTTGCTGAAGTATGTAACTGTTTCTCTCTTTGCTCTCATTGTTTTCACTCACTTACCCCCGCCTGCAACCTTCTCCAGTCCAGTGCCACTAGCCCTCACAATAGATAGAGAACGGGTTCAAGCCAGCAGGGCTTCCTCCGTTATCAGAATGGTCACAGCATATTCTCAAGGCCCAATTAACACAGAGTTTTTCATGTCCCCTCCCCGTGTAGTAATTTTCCACCAAGCGACAGCTTGGGGGGGGGGAAGAGGGATATAAAAATAGTTTGGAATTGTATTCTCTTGCTCTTTTTCTCTGCCTGCCAAGTGGGGCAGGGAGATTGGCCCGCCTGTGCAGGTGTAATAAAGATGATCCTCATAGTCTCTCGTTTGGTTGTCTGCCTTTTTACATTCTTTCCCCACGATGAAAACCTTTTTGTGCCCTTTTTCGGCAACAGGAGTAGTGACATATTCCCAAATGCACAAGACTATGCTCCCTGGGGACGTGTGAACTATGTCTAGGAAATATCAAGATTCTTCATGAGCTGTCTTTCTCCTGCTTCTTTTCTGGTCATCAGAATAGGCTAGAAATGGCAAGAGCTGACCTGCTGGATCAAAGCAGAGTTCCTCTAAAGGGCTCAGCAATGCCAACAGATAATTCAATGGAGCATAATGAATCTCCTGTCAAAGTAGTCCATAGGATTAGTTGACATGATTTATTTATTTATTTATTTATATTCTACCTTTCTTCCCAAAAGGCACTCAAGGTGGCTAACAACCAGTTAAAAATACATTTATTTTTTTTGTAAAGATACAAAAATATTAGCTTTGCAAACTTACTGAGAGTCACAGGAGGAGCAGAACAAAGCCTGCAAGCTACATTTTCAGTCAGGTCTGGCTGGACCAAAACCTTTTTGCCAAAACCAAAAGCCAATTGGCATCTTTCCCCTTCCCCATGTTACTTAACATGAAGCACAATCCACAAGGATGTTCCTCTAGCTGCACGAGCCTCACTGAAGTGAACAGGAACTACCCCAGAGCCCTTGGCAGTGCTGATAGTTTCTCTGGATCACGTTAGTGGTCATCCTACCTTGAATATGCTTCCGGATACACATGAATGCCAGTTGCTGCGAAGCAACAGTGGGAGAGGACTGTTTGCTTATGTGTCCCACTTCTTTTCCAGAGACATCTGGCTGGCCACTGTGGGAAGCAGAATGCTGGACAGAGATCTTTGGTTTGATCCAGCAAAGCAATTCTTACCTCTTGGCCAGTGTTCCATGTAAGGTGCATGGCCATATACCTCCAAGCTGAGCCCCACACAGCATGGAGCAGGGCAACCCGGAAGTTCAGTGATGATGTAATGACATCATCGCCAAGCATCTGGGGCTGGCATCATGACCCAGTTGCACACTATGCAGCTGAAGAAGGGGTCCATGCACGGGTGTGGACCCCTTACAGCAGTGGTTCCCAACCTTTTCTGCACCAGGACTCCCTTTTAGGTACGACAACCTGTCAGGACCCCCTAAGAACCGGAAGTGAAATCATTGTTTTTAATCAGTTTTTCGAGGTCAAAAGAACTCCACATCCTTTTTCAAATGTTCTGAATGCTTTGCATCTAAATGATGTTTAAGTTTTGAGTTCAGTGATTGATTCAGCACAGAGAACAATGTTGCACAGAATGCATTGTGGCTTCTCTATGCTGTTGCTGAACAAGGTGGTAAAGCCAAATTTTAGACAGTCTTCAGAGTACTTATGTTCCTCTTCCCCAAATGCTGAGACTCACCTGGGCATGCACATTGAAGGCTTGATGTGTCCGCTTGGAAAGCGACCCGGGAGAGATTTCATCACACACATACACATACGCCAGGATGAGCTCAAAGCAAGACTAATTTCCCTTGCAGCCACAAGCTTTGAGGAATTGGGAGTTTAACAGGGAAGCCTCTTTGGATAGGGAAGAATGAAGCTCCCAAGATGGTGGGGCCCAGCTTTTTAAGATGGCTGCCCCCAAGCTCTTCACGCCCCCCTGGAAATTGGTTCGTGATCCCCTTGGGGGGTCCTGACCCCTAGGTTGGTTACCACTGCCTTAAAGGAAATATAGCCCTTGGCCAGCTTTCAAAGGCCTCCGTGTGGAGTAGGGGATTCAGTGGCCTGACTTCTTACCTTGGTGAGGGGCAGCTGAGTGGGCAGCGTCAACCCTTCTTTGGCCAACAGTTTCTTCTCATCCTCTGTCAGAACCAACTCCTGGCAACCTCTGGGGCTTTGCCTCATCAGGGATGGGATCATGGCCTGCTGATGCTATAACATCACAAAGCAGTTAGTATCCCAATGGAGAAAGCGGGGACCAAGAGCAATTCAGTGCTCGTGACCTGGCATAGTGTCAACCATTCTGGGGATGAGGATGCAACCCAATAGGCAAACCCAAGGGATAGAAGTGGAAAAACCTTATTTCCACTTCAAAACCTAAAACGAGTATTTCAGGGACAGCCTAGCACAGCAATTTTCAACCATTTTCACCTCATGGCACACAGAGAAGGCACTAAAATTGTCAAGACACTCCTCAGTTTTTTGACAACTGACAAGGCGCACTGCACTGTTGACCAGGGGCTCACATCCCTCAATGGCCCTACTAATATATGGCCACTCCCAAAACTCTGGCGGCACACCTGCGGTCAGTGATGTCATCCGGGCGCGCCAGGAACCGGAACGCCTGGATGATTGACAGCCCTCCGCCCCTATGGTGGAGGGCTGCCACGCCTCCCTGCGCCTCACAGTGCCTGAATCGCTCCATTTCAGAGCGATTCGGGACACGAGAGAGGGTGGGCAGGCCCAGGAGCAGCTCGCCCGTCCTCTGGAGAAGCGGCGCAGCTCGGGCCCGTCCGCAGAACTGGCGGAACGGCGTACCAGGCCGTTCTGCCTGGATGATGCCACTGCCTGCGGACTATTTACAGTACACCAGTACAGTGGTTGAAAATTGCTACACAGAAGTAAATTCCATTGTGTTTAGCTAAATTTACATTCAGGAAAGTGAGTATAGGATTGCAGCCCTAGTATATTCATGCTATAGTTGCTTCTGTTGTATGAGAAAGAAGGTGGGGTCTTACTTCTAGCTATAAATCTGGTACTTCTCCCCCTCCCCCAGCCTAAACTGTCTGGTGAGTCAAAAATAAGGTATATTAAATACTCATTTCTATATTTTTAAATGCTTTGTTTCATAATCATTTTGCTTCTTAAATAAACATGTCTTTTTTCTTAAGCTGACATACAGTTTGCCCTGGAAATTCAAAAGACTGCTCCTACCCGTCTCAACTGGAGACTGCATTATCTGTGCTGTTTTATACTATACAAAGAACTTCATGCTTGGAGGCAATAGCTAATCTTTGCTGAGCTGAAAAAGGAAGTCGTCTATTTCTGAAATAACATCTTGGATTTACAGACTGGGAAGGCTCCTGGGGCTACAGCAACTTGCTCTATTTTTTTTCAAACAGAAAGGGCTTGTCATGAATGTGAATTCCTTAGGTCCGCCATCTAGCTCCCATTTCAAAATGCATCTTGGGTATATATGCCAAGATGTCTAAAGCCAGATACAGATCTAAGTGATAGGATCTGTAATGGCATCTAAATGATTTAGCAACAGGTACTCACTTTTGATTGGCACTTGTGTCGGGGCCTGCCCACCAGAAGTGAGGCCATAGCTGCAACCCAGGAACCGCCCCCAGGAACCGCTGTGCCTCCTCGGTAGGCCATGTGGCGGCCCGAGAGAAGGCCCGGGAGTCCCGGGCTTTCTCCGGGGCCGCCGCGCGGGCTACCAATTCCCACCCCCCCAGGAACCGCCGCGCCTCCTCAGGAGGGAGCCCCAGGCAGCCTACCTGCTCACGCTGCCGCCGCCATCAGTCTCCCTCACTCCGCTGCCTGCCTGCCTGGCTCTGAGAACGTGCAGGCAACTCAAACGTGCAGGCAATTCAAACGTTGCAGGGGGCAGAGTGGAGTGCCGACAGAGTCGACGAGTGGGCGGGCGAATGGGCGGGGCCAGCCCTAATCCTAGGAACGGGTACGCGCGTACCCCCGCGTACCCGCTACATGACATGTCTGGATCTAGCTACTCACCACCTCGCAACTGTTTGACAGCAGAAGGTCCTTCACAGTCAGAGTGCAGGAGGGTGCTTGTAGGTGGGTAGAATCAAGCTTTTGCCTCTCCTCAGGATAAAACCCTGCATCCCACATATCTGTAGAGGAAAAGAGGAAACCTATGGTTCATTGCATTCAAACCTGAAGCACATGAAATCTGCAAGCAGGTTGTAATTTGGCTCGGTTGGTTTAAATTGATAGCAAACAGAGCATGGGGGCAGCTACAATTTAAAAATGAGCACTACTTCAGACCAGGGGTTAAAAACCCTCGTCTCTTTGAAAACTTTACTAGGGTCTCCAAAATCCAGCATCAACTCCAAGGTTTATTCAAATCTGCAGGAAGAGGCAGCAAATTATTTACCAGCAAATATTTGCTGGCCAATCCTTTTCAGACAGCCTCTAAAGGTGGAGGGGGGTGGGTATATTTAGTATTAACCTGAACTATTCATCCAAATATCTGCTGGACTATCTCTATGGACTTCAGTTTGGGTGTTTAGCTTTGGAACTCCAGCACAGCCGTGGATTTAGTGTCACCTGCTGTAATCTGTAGATCAGATGTCTTCAACTTTTCATCTCTTGGCACACTGGCAAGGTGCTAAAATGGTTAAGGCACACTATCAGCTATCTGACAATTGACAAGGCACACCATGCTGCAAGTGGGGGGCTCACCCCCATGGCCCTACTAATAAATGACCCTCCCCTAAATTCCCATGGCACACCTGCAGACCATTCGTGGCACACCATTTGCTGCAGGGTTGTCTGGCACCTATTCCTGGGCCACTCCCCTTAAGGGAGAATGGCCCGGGAAATTCTCCCAATGGTGGATTGCGACCCACTAGTAGGAAAATACTCCTCTAAAGTAATGATTCCCAAATTCCCACAAGAGAGGTGCTACTGGGGACAGAGTTTTTTTTTTTAACCTTCTACATTAAGCGACCACCTCTCAGGGGATTTGGGGAGCCCCATAGACACCTCCACAGGGCTCCCCAAGCCTCAGAAAGTGTAAAAAATGTGATCAGAACCCACTTCCGGTTTTGTGATTGAAAACCAGAAGTGAGTTCCAATAGCCTTTTTTAAATATTTTCCAAAGCCTGGGGAGCCCTGCAGAGGCATCTACAGGGCTCTCCGCACCCCCTGGAGGCAAGTGATTTGAATAGAAGGTTTTAAAAACCCTTCCGTCCCTGGCAGTGGCACAATCCTGGGGATCACATCACTGCCTTCCCACTCTCCCTGCCCCTTAAAGGGGCATGGGCAACTGTTTCCCATGCTGGTGGGTCACGACCCACTAGTTTGGGAAGCACGGCTCTAAAGAACTGTGAATCCACCTGAGATAAACACTGCTTCTCATTTACAAGAGCTTAAAATGAAAGGGGGTATTTTTCCTTTCTCTCAACTCACTTTAGTATCTGGTTCAGCCATCTGCGTATGTCAATAAACCAGATATAAACTGAGCCAAGGCAGATATCACAAGAGAATTGATTCGGTAAATGGTGCACTCACTCAAATCTATAGACACCGCGGCCTCTCGTGCATCAGTGGGCGGTGCTTTCAGGACAGGCATTGCTTGGCATGGGTCCTGGTAGGAAGTGTAAGCCAGCTCACTGTGCCCTCCATCAGAGTAGGCTCCTGGGCTGCCTGTTGGAACGTAGCGTGGAGGACTGTCCAGCTGGTCAGAACTTGGATCCTCAGATATGCCACTATCACTGGCAGCTGGAGACCAGCTTGGGGAGTCCAGGCGGGACTCTGAGGGGCCCAAGATGCAGGCGATGAAATCGTCATTCTCTTGAGCATTGAGCAAGTGCTATAAAAGATAGAGAAAGGAGTCCATGAAAGGAGAGGAAGTATCGGAACTCCTTGTTAGAGATAACATAAATATATACGAAACTGCCTTCTCCTAAGCCAGACGATTGGACTCTAGCTCAGTTTTGGCCACAGTAGCAGCTCACCAGGGTCTTCAACAGAGATCTTTCCTTGCCCTACTTGGAGACACCAGGGACCCAATCCTACGGCCCATAACACTGGCAGTATGTTTGTATCACCAGCTAAAAGTGTCGCAAATATGCCATAAAACATGTTCACAGCACCCAAAGAGGAGGGAGTGCTGGCACTGGGCCGGCACTAGTGAGCACCTGACCTAAGCACCACAAGGAAGGGCGCTCCAGCTAGGGAGGGGGCAGAACTAGGTGGGAGAGGGCAGGATCAGGCCCATGTGGGGGTGGGACTCGGCAAGGGCTTCCACTGCTGGATCCTATGCCCAGTGGTGTCATCTAAATGATTTAAGAACAGGTACTCACTTTTGATTGGCATGTGTCGGGACCCGCCCACCGGAAGTGACGTCATAAGCCAGAAGTGATGTTGTGGCAGGAAGTGACATGAAAAAAGCCCTTTTTGAGGCCTCAGACGATTTTAAACTGACCCAACAGTTGCAACAGTATTCCACAGCACCTCCAGAACATGTTAAGGAGGCCTGGCATCATGTTAAAACCCCAGAGCAACTCATTTTTCAGTGGCAAGGAAAGGAAAGGCTCCGCTCGCTGCCTGCCTGCCTGCCTGGCTCTGAGAACATGCAGGCAACTCAAACATGCAGGAAATTCAAATGTTGCAGAGGGCGGAGTCGACGAGTGGGCGGGCGAATGGGCGGGGCCAGCTGTAATCCTAGAAACTGGTACTCGCGTACCCCCACGTACCCCCTGCATGACATCACTGCCTATGCCCCTCTTTGGGCTGGGCAGCCCGATGTGGGACTGCTCAATTCTCCACCAGCAAAATAGCTGGTGGAGACTCATTGCGAAGGCTGGGGATTTCTTCGGAGGAAGGTGATGAATGTTCCCTTCCCCCCAAGGAGACCCCGGTGGCTACCATGGGATGCAGAGGTAGGCATTGTGTTACCACTGCTCCTACAGAGGCTAGGCAGCTTAGGATTGAGCTGCTTGTCTCTAAACCTCACTCTTCTGCATGCAAAGCATGGGCTCTACCCAGTGGTGTCATTCAAATGATTTAGGAACAAGAACTCACTTTTGATTGGCACTTGTCGGGAACCCGGAACCAGCCACAGAGCCCGTTAGGATCCGGAATGCCCATTCTGGTCCGTTCCCCCTGAATGACATCACTGGCTCTACCACTGAGCTACAGCCTCATCCCATAGTTTGTCTTACCTGGACAGTATGCTACGTCTGACCAAAACAGGAACTAGGATTCGTTTGGATGCTATACAAACAATGAATAATGTTCTGTACATCTGCAGTTTTGCATATACAATATGATACACACAGAACAAGGCACCTGTTCCTTAGTTTTTCCTTCTTGTTTTTTTTTTTTAAAGGAGTTAGTAGTCCTCCTAGGTGCAAAAAAAAAAAGACTGAGGCCACGAAGACAATGCCTAGTGATGTCTACGAACATCCAGTGATCATGGGTTGGGACCAGTGGCATACAAAGCAGGGCTGGGGGGCCATGCCCCAGGTACCACCCTCGGGGTGTGTGACTACCAGTCGGAAAACAGAAACTAAGACACACACACACTGCAATGTGCCCACATTTCTCTCCCATGTCCACAAATATCCCCCCCCCCCGCAGTCTTGCTGCTTGTCTGTTCCCTCTGCCACTTGCAAAATATAACATTGTTTGAAAACCTACATCTTGTAAGCTAAAATACAGAATGTAAAACCAGCAAGTATGTGTGGGAATTGGACTGGAGAGAGAAAAAGGAGCAAAATACAGTACATACAATACAGCCATGATCACATACAGTTTGGTGATGTATGGGCAGCGCAATTCACCACCACCCCATGGCTGGTGCATGCCTGTTATGCCAACCGAGCGCTTTTGTGCATGTACCGTAAAGCATGTGCACGCCAGCGCTTCTGGCACATCAACGACACAGGCCCCTTGTTGATGCCGCAGCACTGGCACAAGGCCCTGTTACGCAGGGACAGTTCTGTGCAAGGGAAGGTGGGAGGGAAGGCAAAACACAGCAGGTGGATGGTGAGCCAGGAGGCAGCCCAGCCTGGGGAGGGGGTGGAGCTTTGATGCAGCCAGTAGGCCGCATCCAAACCCCTGACCCCAGCCCACGCAGCCCTGATTTGGGCCACACGGGGAACTCGGATCGCCGCCCACTATATAGCAGGCGCAAATCTGAGTAGCCCAAAGGGATGACTGGCGCCTACTCCGGGGCAAGGGCATGAATGTGCTCTTGCCCCGTGGAGGCTCCAGCGCAGTCCCAATCTGCATTGAATGCAGAATAGTTTAGGATTGCGCCCAAAATGTTTTCCCTATGCACACATTGAATATACAGCTTCAAATCCAACTTCCTTTAATGCTTGCGACATGAAAGCAACTACTGGGGAAAGCTAAGGATGAGAGGTCCTCACACTATCCTCTGTTCCCATCCAAGTTGCCACAGAGGGTCCAAGTTCCACATTGCGAAGGACCCCATCCTGCCGGTCAAACAGGAGGTCTAGCAGTTCCATGCTGTCAAGGCTGGAGGAGGCCATAGCTACAAAAGAAAAATGACAACATGGTCATAGGCTAGAACTGCAGCAGGACATCCTACCACTCTGATCATGCTCTAGCCTCTGTATGCCTTCTCTCGTACTCTCTTTCTGGATTTTATCATCTCATTTTCTGGGAATACATGAGAGAGTTGAGTAGGGTTTGCCTGTACATCCTAATCCTCAACAACTGGAACAAATACTGACATTCTAGGAAGAGAGAATAGACAGTTCTTCCACCACTCCACAAGCACCTGAAAGGTGAGCCAGACAAACTCAACACAGCAATCCTTATGTTCTTCAGGAGAAGTGGAAGAACTGTTCCATCATGCCTCTCTCCCATTGGAATGTCAGTTTCATTTCCTATTGTTGGAGATCAAGACACAGAGAACAAACACGGCATTGTGGCATCTGTAATTCCCCAGCACCTGATAATTGGAAGCGCATAATCTCTGAAAATGGAGAAGTATTGGAAAAGTTCAACAGACTGGAATTCACAATAACATCCAACCAGTGGTGTCATTCAAATGATTTAGGAACAGGAACTCACTTTTGAGTTCAAATTCAAATGTTGGGGAAAAACCAAAAAAAAACCCGGAAGCAGCCACGGAGCCCGTTAGGATCCGGAACGCCCGTTCTGGTCCGTTCCCCCTGAATGACATCACTGCATCCAACCATTGTTGTAGAAGGCATTTCAAATTCCAGTTCCGGAACGCTTCTCTGAAGTTGCGTACTGCTCCACTTGGGGCGCAATCCTAACCAACTTTCCAGTACTGACATAGTAGTGTCAATAGGGCATGTACTATATCCTGCAGTGGAGTAGTAGTCACAGAGGCCTCTTCAAGGTAAGGGAATGTTTGTTTCCTTGCCTAAGAGCTAAAAACATAAAAACATAAAAGCAGTTCTCCTCGACCCTAATGCACAGTTTGTGTTTATGAGAAATGCAAGGAACAGATTATGGATCCAAACCCGGTGTCCCAACTCACATCCGGTACAAGAGCAGGTCCTTCCATTTGTCCACTTATAACCACCCTTATTAATCCAACTGGAGGAGATGGTGCATTTGCTTACCAGCTGGCTGGCTGGTTTGTGTATTTGTGTATTTTTATAATTTTATGATCCACTGGACATGTTTTTTAAATTGTATCTGTTTTTAATTTTGTTGTATTGTTTTTAACATTGTTTTTAATTGTTTTTTAATGTTGATTTTATATTGTATTTTTTATGTTGTATGCCGCCTTGAGTGCCCCCGGGCAAAAAGGCGGGGTAAAAATCAAATAAATAATAATAAAAATAATAATATAAAGAAGCAAATGCACCATCTCCTCCAGATGGATTAAAAAGGGTTGTTATAAATTGACAAATGGAAGGACCTGCTCTAGTACTATACTGAATTTAAGTTGGTCCACAAACACCAATCCACAAATACACATGGTCGGTGGATAATGGACTTTGAAGCAAAGAACAAAAGGTGGTTGCAGGCTCCTGATATCCCTGCTGCTTGTGGACTAGTGAATTCGCTCAGGAGCTTCTTATCTGTTAGAAAGGAAACTAGGGAGGAAAATAGCATTCTTCCAACAAGGTGTTCACTTTGTTGCTCATACTGGAAGGAATGCCTCTTCTGAGTTGATGGTTCTTTTGACACACACCTGCATTATCTAAAAACTAAGAACACTTTTTTGCTTCAAAACTATTTTTATTCCTATGCAAATGTATGTAGATTTGATTACTTGACTAACAATGCAACCGTATGCAGGACAGAAGTAAGTCCCTTTGTGTTCCATGGGGCTTACTCCTAGAAAAGTGTGTAAGATTGCAGCCTAGTATTTCTTTAATTGGATAACAGTCCTTATATTAGGCACATAGATTCTCTGCTCCAGTGAAACATGCCAATAACCTCGCTCCTGTCACATCTGTATGGGCAGTTGAATTATGAATTCGCTTTCCTCTTCTCCACTGAATTACTTTCAACAAGCTATCCGATATTTCGCTACACTACAGAGAATTAGTAGTGTAACTTAGAGGTTTCTGTTTGTGAAAAACAACTCTCGAGCCAAGCATTTCTGTTCAAAAGGTCAGAAGCCTTTAGAAACCCTGATCCTTCAGCAGTAGCTTTATGAGCAAAAATGCAGCTAATGGATCATTTCCTGGCACGGATATAAGTGGTAGAAGACGTCTCCTTAGTTTACACATAATCTATTGCACAAGAGCAGGGCCAGTAAAAACATTGGCAACTGAACACCAAAGACCTGTACTATCCTATGAATGCCAACTCTTTGGGAATGACGGGACCTACTCTGAAATCTTTTAGTGGGAATTAAATTTGATTTAGTAGAAAATTACTGCTAAAAAGTGCAAACCCTGTAGTGTCAGCAACATTTTCAGCTGTAAACTAACTGCCAGCGCAATCCTAAACCCCCCGTAGCACCGGCGCTGCGCTCTTGCGCCGGCCGGACACTGTTGCGAACGTGCCATAAAGCGCATCTGCGTCAGCGCTAAGGCGTTCGTGGCAGCGCCAATGCTCGGGCACTGCGGCAGTGCTGGCCATGCACCAGGCAAGTGTCGGCGCCGCTCAGTCGGTGCAGGGCCTCCACAGGGGCGTTCCAGAGGTGTTCCGGGGGCGTTACTAGGCGGCGCAGTGGATGGAGACTGCGGTTATGACGTGGTTGTGACGCAGGACGACCGTAGTGCCAAATCCTAAACCCCGTCCCCAGCCATGGCGGCCTCTATTTGGGCCACTCCTGTCCACGTTCCTCTGAGCCTGCAAAACAGCAGGCGCAGATCTGAGCAGGCCCATAGGGGTGACTGGGGCTTACGCGGGTATAAGAGAAAAACCTCCCTTTGGCTGCTCCTGCCTCCTAATGGGCCTTAGGATATTGCCCTGCTATGTCGGCCTTACAAGGCCGGCACAGTATAGGATTGCGCCCTGTGTTACATTCACTCAGCTGATGTCCCTGTGCAGCCTGTTGCTTCGTCCCATTACTTGGTCCCCCTTGGTATACCATGGATTCTTCATGTACTGTATTGCCTATCCTCTTCCTGCTTTTAGTGTCTGCACCTCCTTTTTCAGTCTGTCAACTTTTCACACTGTAGGTGTGCCTGCTTGCTGTGCAGAAATCAGCAGGTGATACACTTTGCCTATGTCCTATAAATGTTCAGCTTCACACTTTGCTTCTTGTTTTTCTCCTTCCTTCTCTTTCATCTGGACTCTCCTTTTTCTCCCTCTAAAAAATGTCAAACCCCTAAACTACTAATGATGGTGTCATTCTGCATCATGCAAAGCAAACATGGTGGCCCACTCATGACATGTTCTACCGTTTTCATCCATTCCACATTTTTGTGTCCTGTCTGTGTCACAATAGAATTGTCTGGATCTTTAAAAACACTTTTGTACAAGTCTTTAAAAAATAGCATAAATTAGAGGTGTTTGAAAATTGTGTTATTTTACTCAGAAGTAAGCCCATTGTGTTCAGTAATACTGAAGGCCCAATCCTATCTGACGTTTCAGCACCGATGCACCTTCAGTGCAGTCAGTATTAGAAAGTTGGACAGGATTGAGCCTTTAGGCTGTAATCCTGTCTTACTCACTGGAAGCGAACACCTCAAACTATAATGAAAG
Source organism: Lerista edwardsae (assembly GCA_029204185.1). Classification (NCBI taxonomy): domain Eukaryota; kingdom Metazoa; phylum Chordata; class Lepidosauria; order Squamata; family Scincidae; genus Lerista; species Lerista edwardsae. The sequence continues at coordinate 1,473,151 of JAJKFI010000129.1, read as the reverse complement.
GTTCTAGTATCCAAAGTTGCTTAGAAATCAAATTTACAAATGTTTTAATTAATTCAGTTTGACTAAAAGACATAGGATAGACAAAAATAAAAGTAAAATACAATACAGAAGATATGCCAGATTGTTTATTTAGGTATTTGCCATTTTTATGACTAATTGTTCAATCTTTGAACATTGTTTTTATTGTTTGGTTATATTTTTTATCTTGTACACCATTGTGGGCATTTTATGGAAGCTGTGTGTGTGTGTGTGTGTGTGTGTGTGTGTGTGTGTGTGTGATTTCACATAAGGGAAACTTGGGTTATAATAGTGGTGATGAAAAAATATTCTATATATGCTCAAAGCAATTTTTAGATCCTTGCTTCCAGGATCTTCCTGCTTACATAAGCAAGAATGTAAGAAGAGCTCTGCTTTATCAGGCTAGTTCAGTATCTTGTCCAACAGCAGTCAAACAGATGTCTCTGGAAAGCAGACATGGGCAAACTCCAATCCCACCATTTCTTGTGGGAAAGTAGTATTCAGAGGCACAACATTTGTGTCTACACAACTTCCCAGTTTACACCTGTACGCGAAACATTTATACTCATCTGTGACTATGACTATGAAGACATTCCCAGCTTAAGAAAACTGAATTTTACACACACACACACACACACACACACAGAGAGAGAGAGAGAGAGAGAGAGAGAGAGAGAGAGAGAGAGAGCTCTGTTAGAATAAGGGCTGCTAATCCATGTGAGAACTAACCCACTTGTTTGCGTGTCCAAGCATTACGTGGTAAACAGACCCGTCTCTGTCCAATACACAAAATGCCCCCACCTCCCCATCCTGACCTTTGTCCTCTTGTTTGCACTGTACTGGTTTCCAGAGACAGGTTGTGTTGGGTAAAACAAGAAAAAGAATTGTCAGAAATCAATAGGTGCAAACTCACCCCAGTTGTCAGTGATTTTGCTTCCTTTGCTGCAGTTTCAAGGAATTGATTTTATTCCAAGCAATGGTCAGGCTGAGGGGTTTTCTTTCTTTCCTCCTGTTTTAGATCCCTCTGCCCCAACACCTCCTTCTACTATGTGGCAAGGTTTAAACTCCAACTAAGAAAATAGCATCAGGTACTCTAAATCCCTCCCTTCGTCTGCTTCACCAATAGGGCAGAGACTGACACAGCTACAGAGACAGTTATCAGTGGGCCAAATTGGGTAACCATTATCTAAATAGCTTTGTCCTCTCCAACTCCACCCCCCACCCACTCCTTTCCAATTTGAGGCGGACACTGAGACCATAGGTGCGAAGTCCTCTCTTGGGCTATGTTGCTGTGAACTTTTACCCACTTTCCAAGATGCATTTCAAGGAACAGAATGTTCATTAATTGCAGTTTAATCACTACTGCGTATTAGTCTTATTGCTGTCACAGGCATTTCAGAAGATGCTATAGTGATAGCTCCAGGGCAGAGCTGATATTTTACAGGCAGGAAGTCCCAGACTCAATCCCTACCAGCTCCACTTAGAAGGATCTTCTTGATCCTCTTGTTCGAAGGCTGACCAAGATCCTGTAGAGCTGATGCCAGGTACTGTGTAGGGACCAATGGCCCTATTCTATAGAACCAAGCTTCAGGTGTTGACGAGCAAAAGACTACAACTATGTTGTAAAAGTCAATTACTATGTTATAGAACCAAGCTTCAGGTGTAAGACGAGCAAAAGTCTACAACTCCTTAGTTGCTAGTCAGGGAGGCTGTAGCTCCTTGTGAGGGCTCATCATGCCTTGCAAGAAGAAAGCCCCGTGTTCAAGTCCATCGTCTGTGGTTCCAATATGAGTACTGATCTTCAATAATATTGTAATAAAAGTACTACTTTAATTTTTATACTACCCTTTCTATCAAGCTTTAGCCAGCTGACACCAGTCAGAGTAGGCAGAGCAAGGCGAGATGGTCTCTCAAGACAGGTTCATATGATACCAAGACTGATTGTCTTACAGGTTGAGTATTCCTTCTCCAGGCTGCTTGGGATGGGAAGGTGTCTGGATTCCTGATTTGCCTGGATTTCAGAATAATTTCATAATGAGAAATGTTTTGTCTTGCTCTTTTCACTGTTACCCTTACAGGTGTCTGCTGCCTCTGACACTTTTCAGCAATGTCTGTACAGGTATACACCACAGAGCAGAGAACAAAACTTATAGCCTGTACCTTCACTGTATGTGGGAATGAGCACAAGACCTTCTAGTGCTCACACTACAGAAAGTTTTTTTTTTAAGTCTTGGACAAAAATGTCTGGATTTTGGATGTCCGAATAAAGGGTAATCTACCTGTAGCACTTACAAGTAGCATTGCCAACCAGAAACAAAAATCTGTACTTTAACAGCAGGCTGATTTATTTATTTATTAGAAATATTTATATACCACTTTTCAACAACTTGTGGTTTACAGCAAAATAGATGGTTTCCTGTCCCCAAAGTCCTCACATTCTTAAAAAAAAAAAAAAAAAGGACTCAAAGGCGACATCAGCAAAAGCCACTGGAAAAGACACCATGCTGGGGTGAAGAGGGACAGTTGTTCTATATAAATCAGCAGCTAGAATGTTTTATAGCAGGAAGGTTCAGAGAGGGAGACAAATAGCAGTCAAAGAGAGCCCCAATTAAGATTTGGACCATGTCATAGGGCAGTGATGGCGAACCTATGACACGTGTGTCAGATGACACACCACAACGTTTGGGGTGACACACCAGCATTCACCAACACCTGACAAAAACTGAGTTTATTTAACTCATTTTTCATTTTTGTAATTATTTGAAGTTTCTCTATGTAATACATAAAGGAAGGGGAGGACTGGACACGTGATTTGACTATATATCTTCTTTAAATAAATGAATATAAAGAATTTTCTCTTTTGTTTGGGAGGGGGATTGACACACCAGCAGACTCGTTAAGCATTTTCTGAAGTTTTGACACGCCAAGCCCAAAAGGTTTGCCATCACTGTCATAGGGGGAAGGAGAATTTACCCCTGTACACTTGTTGAGGTCCTGACCTAGATCATCAACCTGTCCAAACCTCAGACTCTGTTTGCTCAGGGGAAAAAAAGCTGCCATTAGCTTCTGCTTGTATTTTTAAATCAAGTAAATATAAATGTTATGAGAAAGCCACCATAAATCTCTAGTGTTCACTCATACAAAAGAAACTATACCTGATAGTGCTGTACAATCTGGAACTTTTCACTGCCCACTTGGGAAGTGATGAAGGTACAATATTTCAGTTACTGTACTGTAGGTTGCTTTAAGCTGTTTATTAAGAAACCCTGGTGTTTATTAAGAAAAAAGTACTGTATTAATAATTTTTTGAACATTTTAAATGAGTTAGTGGCCATTTCAAAGGCCAATTTTGGTGAAAAAGCATAACAAATCTTTTAAACAAAGTATTCCACCTTGATTCCAATCCCAGTCCTTTGGGATTAATGCTTTCACGTTCAGAGTCAATGAATGTTCTTGGGGGTGGTGCAGGGGTAATAGGCTACCTCAGAATGCCAGATGCAGAGAATGGCAGCAAGATGCAAGTATCTGGTTGTCTTGTGTGCTCCCTGAGGCTTCTGGTGGGCCACTGTGAGATACAAGAAGCTGGACTGGATGGGCCCTTAGCCTGATCCAATGAAAATTTTCTTATGTTCTTAATGCTGGGTATTTATTCATCCAGGATCTAAAAGTGTCTGTGGCCTCATCCACATATTGTTAATGTATAAAAGTCAACACCAGCAAACTTTTTTTCTAGTGAATCTGTGTTCAGAGGACTTGTGAAACCATAAGAAATGTCAAGAGTCAGGGCGCAGTTCTAACCAACTTTCCAGCACTGGGGTAAGGGAACAAACATTCCCTTACCTTGAGGAGGCCTCCATGACTGCTCCCCAACTGCAGGATGCAGCACATGCCCCATTGGCACCTCTGTGTCAGTGCTGGAAAGTTCATTAGGATTGAGCCCTCAGTCAGTAATTCAAAAAACTTACCTGACCTCTTGAAAAGATAAACTCTGCTTGTTGATTTATTTCCAATTCTTATTTATCACTAGAAATATTCACAATGCAGTCTTTATTGTGTGGATTTTTCCACATTTTACAAATGGGGAAACATATGTCTGGGAAATGATGACTTGACTAAGGGCAGCCAAGGTACCTGTCGCAGAGGTCGGACTTGAGCTCATATCTCCAGATCCGAATCTGGGTATCTTCTCAAACAGATGTGTTAAATGGTCTCTGCCTGTGGGATTCAAAGTGGTGGGTTGTGACCAACCACCATTGAAAAATAAAAAGGGCCATTCCCCCTTAAGGGGCGTGGCCCAGGAATGGGTGCCCCCATGGCGCCGCAGCAATCGTGATGCCGCAGGGACCCAGAGCAATGAGAACATACCTGGGGGCTGTGTGAAGCCTTCCAGAAGGTCCTGGAAGCTCGCAGCCCCCTGAACAACCCTCTTCTTGCTGCAGTGAACTCTGTTTTGTTGTCAGAGCTCACTTATGATTTGCAATCGATCAGTGCAGTGCCACTGGCGCAACCACTCCAGTCCCTGCCCCCGCAAACACAGTGGCTTCACGTCCAAGGAGGACTCTGAAGACCACTGGACTATGCTGAAGGAATGATGGACAGAGAAGAAGGAAATTAGATTAGATTACAAATAACCTCCATTCAAGAAATGCATTTTTGCTCCTTTGTCTTGAAGAGCCATAGACTCAATATAATTATTATTGAACTGAGCTCTGTACCATCTTTTTCTTGTTCTGAATAGCTTAGAGCCCAATCCTGAGCTGCCTAAATACCCCTTGCATAGCGGTAGCCAAAAGGCTACGGCTGCATCCAGTGGCAGCCAGGCAGTCGCTGGGATCTCCCCAGGAGAAGGGGACGTCCATTCCCTTTCCTCAGGGAAAAGCCCCGCCGCCAGCAATGGGACTCCTCAGCTCACCACCGGCTATTTTGCCAGTGATGAATTGAGCCATGTTGGGCTGCCTGGGCAATCACTGGGGATACATTCTGGCGGTGGAAGCCACTGCAGGGTCCCACCCAGCGATGGGATTCACAAACGACCTGGGGGAAAGCTGGGCGGGACGTAGTCGTAATTGGAAGCCCGTGATTGGCAGCCCGCACGATTGGCAGCCCGTCTGTTCCGCCCTGCCACCGTCCCCGCTGGCCGCGCGGGCTGGGGCTGCTGCCCCCGGTTGGCACGCCCCATCGCTGCGTGCCCGGGCACCCGGGGGGGGCCAGGCGAGCAGGCACCCCCTCCAAGGCCTGAGCGGCCCACGCGGCGGCGGGGCGGAACTGATGGGCAGCCAGTCGCGCGGGAGTTCCGGGTACATCCCGCCCAGCGTTCCCCCAGGTCGTTTGTTAATCCCATCGCTGGTCCCACCCCCTCATTCCTCCCCTTCCCTCGCCTGGTCCCTTCCCCTCCCTGCCTCCCCCTGCCCCAAACAGGCTTACCAGGGGCCAGCGTGGCTGGAGCACCAGCTGCCCACTCACATTGGGACCAGCTGCCCACTCACATGGCACTGAATGAACCCCACCGCAACGCGAGTGTACATGTGTAGCAGATGTGCTTTACAGCATGTTTGCGACATTTTCGTCGGTGAGACAGGTAAGGATCTTCTGGATCAGGTCCTTAGTTTCAGAAAAAAGTGTATTTTTGTATGTTTATATATGAGCCCAGCCACTAATGCTTCACTTTAGCAAATGCAACAGAGCAGTGCTTCCCAAAGTGGTGGGTCGTGACCCACCGCCCCGGAAAGCACTGTCTTATACTTCTTTAAGGGGCTTCCCAAGTCTCACAATTTGTTAAAAATGAAATCACCTCTGTACCATCCTGAGGATTGCATTGCTACCTTTGCCGTGTCCCCGCAACAATTTACAAGGTTCCCAACTTCCTAGTAGGAGTTTGGGAATCACTGCAACAAAGCAATCCTATGCATGTTTACTTACAAGTAAGGCCCTGAGATGCTTTCCTTTTCCTTGCCCCTTTGACAAACCCAACCTATTGGTTCAAAGAACTCTGGGTAACCAGGCCCTGGGCTTTTAATTATAGAGGGTATTGCATAACCAGAGGATGATGGCACCAGTCACCCAGCTGAGTTGCCCCTTGCACCTCAATCTTAGTTCCTACCAGCCACGCCCCAATCACGAGCTGTTTTGCTCACCTGCTCTTCATGGGAGACTTTGGTGACAGGGAGCTTCCTGCAGTCACTTCACCTTGAACTCTCGATCTTATTCACAGAAGGTGGAAGGGAGCAGCTGGGGAGAAAATGGGTCTTTCTCACTTTGAGCCACCCCTACCTCAAACAGTGATTACTTCTCAGAAAGGGCAATACTTGCTTAAAAATTAACAAAACACATTTGACAAGCCTAATCCCTGGATTACAATAGACAGGGCCTGTAAACCTTCCTGTTTCTGCGATAGTTAAAGAATGGTTTTGAGTCATGTCTGTCCTACTCCCGCTTCATCCAGACTGTTTCAAATTCTGTACATTTCTATATGTTTCCTAAGGGCTTGTTGTATCATCATTGTCATTCATAGTCTAATTTTGGATTGTAGAACTGTAAGATGCCTGGGGCAAGGACTTGTTTTTTGCTTACGATACACTGTATATTACAACAGAACAACTGGGCTCGGTGGGTCATGTTGTACAGACCGGTGCTATGTACTGATTAACAACACTTTCCCTTCATGTCTATGCCCCCCCTCCTTTAGGGTGGGAGGATGGATGGATGTCCCTTTCCCGAATCAATCAATTCCAGGTAAATAATTTTCTACCTCATTTCTATACCCAGGAGCAGCATCAGAAGTTGGCTAGATCAAGCACTTGCAGAAGCCTAGAGTTGCCAGGTCAAATGAATCCAAAAATTTGAAACCAAAAGGAGGGGAACCCACCTATGCTTTTTAAGGTGGGGTCTCCTGATGTCACAAGGAGGGGCCTGCAAAGTAATAAGTCAACCCTTCAAATCAAATAGAACAGTGTTATTCAAACTGTGGGTCAGGACCCACTCGGTGAGTCGCAGAAAGCTGGGAGCAGCCATCTTGCAAACTGCAAACCTTACTCTTGTTGTATTCCTCTTGTGAGTGTTAATGATTTGAATTCTCAAGTGAGGTTTTTTGTTTTTAATTCAGTGCTTTTACATCAAATTTTGTTCTAATCTTGCTTTCTGTCAGGGATGTTTCATGGTTGTACAATTGTTGCGGTCCAAGAATGCCAATTTGCATTTCAGGAGTATCATTTTATTATGTTACAATGACAGCACTTACTGGTTGAGGATGTCACTTCCTGCCACAACTTCACTTCCACGTTAATGATGTCACTTCTGGTGGGTCCCAACACAAGTGCCATTCTAAAAAGTGGGTCCCAGTCTAAAATGTTTGAATACCACTGAAATAGAAAATAACTGCGACTAGGGCAGAGTGCCATGGTAAAGGGGTGGAGTCCAGAAGCCCAAAACTGGTCTGAGATTTATCTTTGCCATCCTGAGGGAAAAGAACAGCTGGAGTAACAGGGTCATTCAGGACAAATTGGTAACCCTGTTGAAGACCGGTGCCCATTAGAAGGCCCACTTTGCCTCTGTGTTATTGCAGGATTCTCAGGGATGCTGTTGCTGGCTGGCCAGTGGCAGAGGCATAACTAGGGCAGAGCCTGAGGGGCACCTCCCCTGGGCCGTATGCCAAGGGGGGGGTGGTGCAAAACTGCCAGTGCCAACTCCTTTTGGGACACCCCAGAAGTGACTACCTTCTGCCACTTGCAGTTCTCTTGGAGGAGGGGGTACTCGCTGCTTCAACTTCATGCCCCTGTTCCTTTTCCTGTGGAGGTTCCCCCTTGAAGGGGTAGCTTTTCAAAGGGAGCTTCCATAGGAGCAGGGGACAGGAAGCCGCCTCCACCTCCTCCAAGGAGAACACTGAAGTAATGTAATCTCACATGATGTCATGACATCACTGCCCCGGGGCTTCTAATACACCTTTGGCCAGTGCAGATGGCAAGAGGAACTGCCATTGCCTGTAACCTGCCAGCAGTACACTTGGAGGTACCAGGGAGGTGGGAGGTACAGTGTAGGGCTTTGGTCCAAGGCCTCCAACATCCTGTCACAGACTCTGGCACTGCCTATGGCTGCCTTTCCTCTGCTGGTGCTATTAGTTTCAAATGTTATGTTAATGACAGGCAACTGGTGACCTGACAGGCAACTGGTGACAGGCAACTATATGGCCTCCATGGTAGCCCCATTCCCACCTATCACCCCCTTGATCTTTTATTATGCACCTCATCCACTTTCTCCTAAAAAGCAAGACACAGATTAGGGATTCTTTAAAACTCTTTCCTGCCTCCCTCACCTGTTCAAAGAAAGGGGAGAACGTAACTGAAATCCATAATATATTCTATCCAAACATCTGAAAGTGTTCATACTGGAGAGCAGCTATTTGCCCAATGGAGTGAATTAGTGGGTAATGACAATGCCAGGTCCCTGTATTCAAGACTTTTGCACACTGTGGTCATAGGGAAGTTTTGCTGGACATTGCATCTGATTTTACAGGTAGATTATCCCTTAGCTGGACATCTGAAATCCAGACTATTCCAAAATCCAGATTCCCCCCCCCCAAGACTTTTTCTAAACTATCTGTAGTGTGAAGGTCTTGTGCTCATTCCCACATACAGGTTGTAAGTTCTATTCTCTGCTCTGTGGTGTGTGCCATTGTTGAAAAATGTCAGAGAGGCCAGCAGACACCCAAAATGAGTGAAAAGAGCAAGGGGAAACATTTCTCATTATATTTATGCAATTCTTCCAAAATCCAGACAAATCTGAAATCCACACACCTTACTATCCCAAACAGTCCCAATAAGGGATACTCAACCTATACTTACTTGCAAGTCTCAGCTTTTTGCCCACCACTACTGCTGTCACTTTTGCCGCATTTGCCGACATAGCAATACCTTGTCTCGATATTCTCTGTGGTCGCTTATTCGGCACACATAGACAGGACTCTTAAACTAATCATAGATAAACGTTCCCTTTATTTTCACATGGATTACACATTGCTAGGACATCTTAAACTATATTGATCTTTCATGCTTTTTTGTTCTTTTCCATTTCTGCTCCTTACTGAAAAGCTGCAAATATTTTATCATTTGAAGGTTTTGTGAATGTTGTGTATCTACTTTAGCAAAACTAAAGTATCCAGGACATGCAATTACTTCAAAAATATTATTGTTGTTTTCATCAAGGAAAAAAAAAGCAGTAACTAAATGCACAAAGTTGTTTGGAAGAACAGGGATATTGTAGAAAATGGATACTCCCACCCAGATTTCAGAGCATAGCCTACATGTTCCACACTTCCCACCAGAGGATGTGATTTGTCCTAAACCCTATTTCAGACTTTAATGCAGATCTATGTCCTAATGGATGTGTAATGGCTTACAGAATGTGGAACTTCTCAATGGGAAGGTACGTTTCTCAATGGGGAACATAATGGAGCTTTATACCCAGGTGAACATGTGTTTTGTATACAACACCTTATAGTACAAGGCACTAAAAAAAAATTAGGAATTCCTTACCTGGGAATCTCCTATTCTGGGGTGAGGAAAGGGGGGGCATTCTGAACCAATGGGAATGCCCCTCACTCCGGAAGGCAGGGTCGGATTCTCAGATCTTGCTCCTCATTGGTGGGAGGGCATCCCTCTCCCAGTCCGGTTCAACGAGCAGGAAAACCTTCACCACCACACCACGCCACTCGATCCCACTGATGTCGACCGATTCCATGCATGCGATAGTCACTGTATTGCTACTAATGAACTCAAACACAGCAGAACACTAACTGACAACAGTAACAGGCGCCCAAAGGCAACAGGTAAACTAGTAAAAGGGGAGGAGAAGAATTATCTGAAACATCCCCTCCCCCTCTAACTTGTGCTGTTGGCCTCCCACTAGTCCACCCGCCGAGCCTGAATTGTGGCGGGACGAATGCCCCCCCTTTCCTCACCCCAGAATAGGAGATTCCCAGGTAAGGAATTCCTAATTTTCTCTGGGATGAGGAAAGGGGGGGGCATTCTGAACCAATGGGATGTACCAGAGCAGTACCGAAGGGGTGGGTCAGGCGAGGCAGCACGCCTAATCCCCAACCACCTTCTGCAGCACTCTTCTCCCGAAGCGTGCCTCAGCCAAGGAATCTACCTTGTAATGCTTCGTGAACGAATGCACCGAAGCCCATGTGGCAGCCCGGCATATGTCCCCCAGGGATCCCTGCCCTTCAAAGGCTGTGGAGGTTGCTGCCCCCCCCCACACCAAGTGTGCCAAAATGCCCTCTGGAGCCTGCTTCCCCACTGCCACATATGCCATTGCAATCACACCCCTTAGCAAACGTGCCAGGGACTGGGAAGTGGCCCACTTTCCCTTAAATGCCCCGGGAAAGGAAAACAAAGAGAGCCTCGGTCTGTCTAAAGGGCTTTGAGCGCTCAATGTAGAACCGCAAGGCCCTACGAACGTCCAAAGTATGCCACTGCTTATCCCTCTGATGTACTGGGTTGGGGCAGAAAGCAGGGAGAACCAGTTCCTGGGACCTGTGGGACACCGATTTGATCTTTGGAACAAAGGAGGGGTCTGGCCTAAGTACCACCTAGACCTTATGAAATATACAGAGATTAGGGTTTGTAGAGAGGGCCCCTAATTCGGAAACCCTCCTAGCCAATGTAATGGCTACTAGAAAGGCCGTTTTATCCAACAGCTCTTTACGCCCCACCGTAGCCAAGGGTTCAAATGGCTTACCTGTGAGAATGTTAAAGGACCCAGTTGAGATTCCAATTAGGGCACCTATGCACCGTGGGAGGGTTTAGCAGGCACTCCCCAAGGAAGTGCTTTACATGAGGATGGGAAGAAATGATAACCCCTTCCCCGCTCCCAGGATGCTGTTCAAGGTAGCCACTTGCCTTTTTAATGTACTGGTGCTGAGCCCCTTCCGGAATCCATCCTGCAGGAATTCCAGGACGTTTCGACTCTTGGGCTTGGTTTCATTTACTCTCTTGTCCTTGTACCAATAGGCAAACTTCTTCCAGGACTTATTATAGATACTCTTAGTAGAAGGCTTGCGTGATGCTAGCATTGTATTGTGTCTAGGACCGCACTGGAGTATCCGCATTTCTGGAGAGCCTGCTGCTCATCCTCCAGGCCATCAGCTGGAACATCTCTGGCCTGGGGTGCAGCAGGGGCCCCTGAGATAGGAGATCTGGACACGGTGGGAGGGTCCAGCAGCTCTGGATAGAAAGGCAAATCAATTCTGGAAACCATGACCTGCAGGGCAACCGAAGTGCCACTGTAACCACTTCCGCCTGAAGCACCTTCACTCTGCAGAGGACTAGAGGCAGTAGCACCACCGGGGGAAAAGTGTAGAGAAGCCCCTGTGGCCATCTCGCTGTTAGTGCGCCCACTCCCTCAGCTTCCTGTTCTGCCACACAAGAAATAAACCTCGGGAGCTGGCTGTTGTCTGCAGACGCAAAAAGATCCATCTGAGGTGTCCCAAATCTCTTGACAATTTCCTGAAAGACTTCTGGATTTAGTCTCAAAACTGACTCTCTGGGCGATCGTCTGCTGAGCCAGTCTGCAGAGACATTGTCTATGCATGCCAGGTGTTCTGCCCGAACAGATGCCAAGTGTAGCTCCGCCCAGGACATCAGACAGACTGCCTCCTGGTGTAGCTGGGGAGACCTGGCCCTCCCTGCCGGTTCACATATGCCCTTGCCGACATATTGTCCCTTCGCACTAGGACATGCTAGCCTTCCAGGCTGTCTTGGAATCTCTCCAGTGGTAGGCGAATCGTCCGGAGTTCCAGGAAGTTGATGCTGTGCATCATTTCCTCCTCGCTCCACTCGCCCTGGCAGATGTCGCCCTGAGTTTGAGCCCCCCAGCCGAGCAGACTCGCATCTGCGGTCATGATCATCCTCTCTGGAAGTATCAGACTCACCCCACGGGACATCTGTCTTCCTCCATCCACCAACAAAGGCTGTTCCACACAGATGTCATCAGGAGAATCTGCATATGGTCTCTCTTCTCTATCTATGTCTGGAAAGGAGCTAGCAGGCCCTGTAACAGTCTCATGTGGTATCTGGACCAGTCCACTATATCCTGGCATGAAACCATCATACTTTGGAAGGATGCTAGGGTCATGAGGTCGGACTCGTGGCTGCTGTGCACGCTGCGGGTGATAGCCATTAGGGATGTTATCCTGTCCACCGACAGAGCCATTCTGAATGCTGTGGTATCCAGACGTCCTATCCAGGTGTCCTATGTGTTGGGATGGCCCCAAGGCAGTCTTGGCAAAGTTGATTACAAAGCCCAGACGTTGAAGGCAATAAATGGTCTCCTGAAGGCCCGACGAGTTCCCTCTCTCGTAGCAGCCTTCACCAAAGGATCGTCCATGTACAGGTAGACAAAAATGCCCTCCTGTCTCAGATGGGCCACAGCAGCCTCGTAAACACCCTGGGAGCAGCTGTTAGCCCGAAAAGCATCGCTCCGTCTTAAAAATGCTGCTTGCTGTAAAGGAGGCGAAAATACCGGCGGTGGCTCGCTATGATTGGCCCATGTAGGCATGCCTCGAAAGGTTGATAGAGGCCTTTCCTTTTTCTTGAGGAACCTGTTGAGCCATTTCAAATCTAATATCACATGCATATCTCCGTTCTTGGGTACTAGGAACAGGATAGAATAGATCCCTTGTCCCCTCTCCCGTTGTGTCACTAGTTATATGGCCTGAATCTTGAGCAGATGATGAATAGCTCTGAGCTTGGCTAGGTGTTTGGCTGCACTCTTGGAACGGGGAACCTTCTAAAAACATCTGCGAGGCCTTCAAAGGAATTTCAGGGTACACCCTGCTCACACAGTGTCCAGCACCCATGCATCTGAGGTAACAGACTGCCAGGCGTCTGAGAAATCCAAAAGACGTGCACCAATATTTTCGGAGCACCCTCCTGTCCTGGCGTCATGCTCGCTGACCTTTGCAGGCTTGGGCTTGGAGGATGAGGATCCCTGATGACAGTTCTTAGGGGAGAAATGAGGCTTGTGCCCCTTGGATCCAAACTTAGATCGGTCCCTGGATCTCCCGTCAGCTCGAAAGGAACGAAACCCCTGGGACTTGGGTGTTTCCTTCTTGCTAGAGGGGAGCACTTTCCGTTCATCTTTGTCCTCAGTCAGGAGCAGCTCCAGAGCCTGGCCGAAAACCTTGTCCCTCTGGAAGGGCACCCCCATGAGTCTTAAGTGGGATCCTGCGTTCACTTCCCAGTAGCGAAGCCACATGTTACGCCTCGCTACCACACTTGCCGCCATCGCTCTGGCACTGAATTGCAATGTATCAAAAGAGGCATCAGCTGAAAAGGCCGCCACTGGAGAGTCCCGGCTCAGTCTTGGCCAGCTCCTCCGTCCATTGAAAGGCCACTCTCGCCATGATGGGATTGGCTGTCGCTGCACGGAAAGCATGGGATGAAGCCTGAAAATCCTGTCTCATGGCCGCCTCCACCCGCTTGTCACAGGGGTCTCTTAGCCCCCCTTCACCTTCCGATGGGAGGACCGCTGTAAATGACAGGGCTGCAACCGGAGGATCGACCACAGGAACCTGCAGAGACGATAGAACCTGCTCCGGAAGGGAGTAAAACTTATTAATCAGCCTTTTGTTGTTTATAGCAGTGGTAGGCGACTTCCATTCCTCATCAAGAACTCACTGAAAAGAGGATGGGAATGGGACAGTAGGAGGCTTACTGGGCCCTTGTGGAAACAGGCTCTGGGAGGAAGAGGCCTTAGGCTCCTCAGGAACACTTTCCAGATTAACTGCCCTGGCCGCCTTGGACAGCATCCTTGTAAAGTATTCAGCGGGGAACAGACAATCATTTTGTTGCCCCGTTCCCCCTCATCTCCCTCCCTTCTCCGTCTTTTATGTGCCCACTTGGCCTTGTGGCTCTTAGAGACCTTACCCTTGCTGCGCCTCCCGCGCTTGTGGGCAGGCTGATCCTCCTCCAAAGAGGGAGCAGAACCAGTGATCGACAGGCCCACGGGGCTGGGGGATCTGCTGCGCTTTTTTGCTCTGTGCTCTGCTCTGCCCCTTACGTTGAGCCCTGGCATCCAAGAGCAGCCCCTGCTCCTTGATCACATCCTTCATTGCCACACGTACCATTTCAGTGATGGCAGATTGGGACACAGACTGGGGCACAGGGCTGGGGCTCCCTCCTCCCTCGTATCACGGGGTGAAGCCGGCCCCCTTTCGCTCTGCTGCTCCGCCATTTTACCTGAAACCTGAATGTGAAAAGGGCGGGAAAATGGCAATTGTGTACTGCACAACTCCAAAGGCCCCGCTCTTGCTGCTACTCACAATCCGAGGCCTCCAGTTCTCGCGGGTCTCCGCGGCACCGCCGCTGCACTCTCAGCTCGGTCGCCCTCGGATCTCTGCTCCGGGCCTAAGCCGCTCGAAGCTCGACTTTCATGGAGTGTGCATGGCGACAGCAACGCAGCTGCTCCTCCGCGCACCCCCTTCGCCCGCTTCAAAGGCAATGGCTCTGCGCTCGTGGCGGTGGAACCTAAGGGCCCACTCCTCCGCGGCGGGATCTGAGCCTCCACGCTCGTGGCGGTGGAACCTAAGGGCCCACTCCTCCGCGGCGGGATCTGAGCCTCCAGGCCGAGTGCCTGCGTCCTCTGCTGCAGGCCTGGCCTCTGCACTCCTCTCCCTGCAGTGCTCACACTGGCAGCAGGTCCTGTTGTCAAGGCAACCAAGCAGGCCTCACAGCCTGTTGCCTCACAGCTGCTGCTATTAACTGGAGCGATCGCCTCACCTCCGAAAGGGACAGAAAGGCCAGAGCAGGTGAGGAAAAATGAGAAAGAAAATATGAAGTAAAGAGGAGAAAATAGAAAGAAGTAGAAAATCATGCGATCTGAGAACTGAGCTCCACAGAGCTCCAGAAACTACGACCTTGTCCTCCAAAAGGCAGGGCCGGACTGGGAGAGGGATGCCCTCCCACCAATGAGGAGCAAGATCTGAGAATCCGACCCTGCCTTCCGGAGTGAGGGGCATTCCCATTGGTTCAGAATGCCCCCCCCTTTCCTCATCCCAGAGAACATTTTATCACCATTCAATATGTAAGTAAGGATTTCTCCTTACTAATTTCATATCTATCAGGAGATAATTTGCTTAGTGGAAATGCATCTCTCATTCTGGTGCACGTGTATGTGTGCACATGTATCACCCTGCCACTCTGCTTAGCAAATCCAGTTCTATCCTTTACATGCTGGTCAGGAAGAAAGACAAGCATGAAAGATGTGTTTTGTTCTTTCTATTTTTAAGCGACTAAGAGGTGTTTTGCTGCCATGGGGACAGGGAGCAACGTGAGCAGCTTGGCAGATGGATGAAGTACTGTAGTGCGAAAAAGGAATGGAACAGTACATGGGTGAAATGTTTCCAAACAGTGAGGTAGGGGAAAGGAAGATGGTTTAGAGGCACATGTGCACTACTGTTTTCTTCCAGAATGTCTTGTAAGTGAGGATCTTTGGATGAATATCCTATTTTATAATTTGTCCTGTGAAAGCAGGGGTGCAGAAGGTAGTAGACAGCAACATTTTTTTAACGCCCATCCAATATGTATGGATCACTGCCTTGTCGTGGCGAAGGGGCTTGAGTAGCTCAATGAAGCTGTGAGCTATGCCATGTAGGGTTACCCAAGTGGACAGGTCATAGTAGAGAGTTCTGACTAAACGTGATCCGCTGGAGAAGGAAATGGCAACCCACTCCAGTACTCTTGCCAAGAAAACCTCATGGATTACAAAACTAAAAGGTTAAATGATATGACACTGGAAGATGAGACCCTCAGGTCGGAAGGTGTCCATTATGCTACTGGGGAAGAGCAGAGCACGAGTACTAGTAGCTCCAGAAAGAGTGAAGTAGCTGGGCCAAAACCGGAAGGAAGCTCAGCTGTGGATGTGTCTGGAAGTGAAAGGAAAGTGCGATGCTACAAAGAACAATACTGCATAGGAACCTGGAACGTCAGATCTATGAATCAAGGTAAGCTAGATGTGGTCAAACGCGAAATGTCAAGGCTGAACATCGACATCATGGAGTTAGTGAACTAAAATGGACAGGAATGGGAGAATTTAATTCAGATGACCATTATATCTGCTACTGTGGGCAGGAATCCCTTAGAAGAAATGGAGTAGCCTTCATCGTGAACAAGAGAGTGAGAACAGCAGTGCTGGGGTATAACCTCAAAAATGATAGAATGATTTCCATTCGGATCCAAGGCAAACCTTTCAACATCACAGTAATCCAAGTCTACGCCCCAACCACTGGTGCTGAAGAGGAAGAAGTTGACCGTTTCTATGAAGACCTAGAACAGCTTCTAGAATTAACACCCAAAAAAGATGTCCTTCTCATCATAGGGGATTGGAATGCTAAAGTAGGCAGTCAAGAGGTAATAGGAGTAACAGGCAAGTTTGGTCTTGGAGTACAGAATGAAGCAGGGCAAAGACTGATAGAGTTTTGTCAGGAGAACACATTAGTCATAGCAAACACGCTTTTCCAGCAACACAAACGGCGACTGTACACATGGACTTCACCAGATGGTCTACATCGAAATCAGATTGATTACATTCTTTGCAGCCAAAGATGGAGAAGTTCTATACAGGCAGTAAAAACAAGACCTGGAGCTGACTGTGGCTCAGATCA
Organism: Lerista edwardsae; assembly: GCA_029204185.1. Classification (NCBI taxonomy): domain Eukaryota; kingdom Metazoa; phylum Chordata; class Lepidosauria; order Squamata; family Scincidae; genus Lerista; species Lerista edwardsae. The sequence continues at coordinate 1,456,476 of JAJKFI010000129.1, read as the reverse complement.
TGAGCTTCTTCTTGCAAAATTCAGGCTTAAACTTAAAAAAGTAGGGAAAACCACTAGGCCCTCCATGTATGTATAAATCAGATCCCAAACAAATATACAGTGGAGGTGACAAATAGATTTAGAGGCTTAGATTTGGTAGACAGAGTGCCTGAAGAACTTTGGATGGAGGTCTGTAACATTGTACAGGAGGCAGCAACTAAAACCATCCCAAAGAGAAAGAAATGCAAGAAGGCAAAGTGGCTATCTGAAGAGGCTTTACAAATAGCTGAGGAAAGAAGGGAAGCCAAAAGCAAGGGAGAAAGGGAAAGATATACCCAACTGAATGCAGATTTCCAGAGAACAGCAAGGAGAGATAGGAAGGCCTTCCTCAATGAGCAATGCAAAGAAATAGAGGAAAACAATAGAGTGGGAAAGACTAGAGATCTTTTCAAGAAAATTGGAGATGTCAAAGGACAATTTCATGCTAAGGTAGGCACAATAAAGGACAAGAACGGCAAGGACCTCACAGAAGCAGATGAGATTAAGAAGAGGTGGCAAGAATACACAGAGGAACTCTATAAGGCCGATCTCAATGTTCCTGATAACCACAATGGTGCGGTCACTGAGCTCGAACCTGACATCCTGGAGTGTGAAGTCAAGTGGGCTTTAGAAAGCCTCACTAACAACAAAGCTAGCGGAGGTGACAGCATTCCAGCAGAATTACTCAAAATCTTAAAAGATGATGCTGTCAAAGTGCTGCACTCCATATGCCAGCAAATTTGGAAAGCCCAGCAGTGGCCACAAGACTGGAAAAGATCAGTTTACATTCGAATCCCAAAGAAGGGCAATGCCAAAGATTGTTCAAACTACCGCAGCATTGCACTCATTTCACATGCTAACAAGGTGATGCTCAAAATCCTACAAGCTAGGCTTCAGCAGTATGTGAATCGAGAACTACCAGATGTACAAGCTGGTTTCCGAAGAGGCCGAGGAACTAGAGATCAAATTGCCAACATTCGCTGGATCATGGAGAAAGCAAGAGAGTTCCAGAAAAACATCTACCTCTGCTTCATCAAATGCTTCATCAAATTCTAAAGCCTTCTATTGTGTGGATCACAACAAACTGTGGCAAGTTCTTGAAGAGATGGGAATACCAGACCACCTTATCTGTCTTCTGAGAAACCTGTATGTGGGCCAGGAAGCAACAGTTAGAACTGGACATGGAACAACTGACTGGTTTCAAATTGGGAAAGGAGTACGACAAGGCTGTATACTGTCACCCTGCTTATTTAACTTATATGCAGAGTACATCATGAGGAAGGCTGGGCTGGATGATTCACAAGCTGGAATCAAGATCGCTGGGAGAAATATCAACAACCTCAGATATGCAGACGACACCACTCTAATGGCAGAAAGTGAGGAAGACCTCAAGAACCTGCTGATGAGGGTGAAAGAGGAAAGTGCAAAAATTGGCTTGAAGCTCAACATTAAAAAAACTAAGATCATGGCCACCACTCCCCTCACTTCCTGGCAAATAGAAGGGGAAGAAATGGAAGCAGTGACAGACTTTATTTTCCTGGGCTCCAAGATCACCGCAGATGGTGACTGCAGCCATGAAATTAAAAGACGTTTACTTCTTGGGAGGAAAGCTATGGCGAACTTAGACAACTTAATAAAAAGCCGAGACATCACCCTGCCAACAAAGGTTCGCATAGTCAAAGCTATGGTTTTCCCAGTAGCTATGTATGGCTGTGAGAGCTGGACCATAAGAAAGGCAGAGCGCCGAAGAATAGATGCTTTCGAATTATGGTGCTGGAGAAGACTCTTGAGAGTCCCCTAGACTGCAAGGAGGTCCAATCGGTCCATTCTACAGGAAGTCAAGCCTGATTGCTCCCTGGAAGGACAAATCCTGAAGCTGAAGCTCCAATACTTTGGCCACCTCCTGAGAAGAGAGGACTCTTTAGAAAAGACCCTCATGCTGGGAAAGATTGAAGGCAAAAGGAGAAGGGGGCGGCAGAGGATGAGATGGTTAGATAGTGTCACCGAAGCAATGAACATGAAATTGGGCGAACTCCGGAAGCTAGTGGAGGACAGGGAGGCCTGGCGTGCTGTGGTCCATGGGGTCGCGAAGAGTCGGACACGACTTAGCGACTGAACAACAACAATATGTATATTTTTGTTGACATTTTATTTACAGCTTAATTTTGAATATGAGATGCTGAGGCTCTAGTATGAAGCCATGTGCTACTTTTTTAGCACATGTCTGCATAATACAATACATCAGTGGTATTCAAACTTTTTAGACCAGGACCCACTTCTTAGAATGGCACTTGTGTTAGGACCCACTGGAAGTGATGTCATAGCTAGAGGTGCCATCATCAAGCAGAAAGTGCTGCCAGTGTGATGTAATCAAATGACACTCCTAGAACGCAAATTGGCATTCTTGGACTGAAGCACATGCACAACTATGAAACATCTTTGACATAAAGAAAAATTAGGAAAAAATATTATGTTAAAGGACTGAACTAAAAACAATTTTTAAAAACTCACTTGAAAATTAAAACTGTTAATACACACAAAAGGAATATAGGAAGAGTAAGGCCTCCAGTTTCCAAGATGGCTGCTCCCAGCTTTCTGCGGCCCACCTGACATCAGGTTGCAACCCACCAAGTAAGTACCTACCCACAGTTTGATTAACACTGCAATACATGTTAAAGCTGCATATAGTCATTATAGATTTGTTTTTGGCATGTAAGCTTTTCATGTTAAGCATGGATCCCTGCTAACCCCTGCTAACTGGACAAGAGGCACTTTTTCCAGTGGTGTTCCTCTTATATTTAGCAGGGGGAGAGTAACTGTCCCTCTTCACCCCTGTGCAGTCTTTCTAGTGGCTGTTGCTGGCGGTCTGCCTTTTTTTTAGATTGTGAGCCCTTTTGGGACAGGGAGCCATTTAACTTTATTATTACTATTTGCCTGTAAACCGCTTTGTGAACTTCGTGTTGAAAAGCGGTATATAAGTACCTGTTGGTTGACTGATTGATTGATTGATCCCTGTGGCACATACAACCATATTAAGTAAGTTAAATCTATCTACAATACATTATGTGAAGCTGCCCTGATTTAGAAGCTATTTCTGAGAGGTTCAAAGCAGATCTAACAGCAGCATAGTAAACAACTGCCCCTGGAAGCATTCCATGAATGCCCATCACATATATACACACTTAGCATGCAACTCAGACCATTTGATTTCAGGGTTGTTACTGAACCTAGGCGGTTTGACTCTGTTGGACCACTGCACTGATTGCCCATTCATTTTGGGGCCCAATTCAAGGTGCTGGGTTTGGCCTTTAAAGCCCTTCATGGTTTGAGTCCAGGTTATCTAAAGGACCACCTTGTCCCATAGATTCTGGCTCACCCTCTTCAGTCATCTGAAGTTAGATTTATCCCTAGTTATTTATTTATCCCTAGTTAGAGGATCTCTCCAGAAGGAGATCTCCAGAGATCCAGAAGGATCTCTCCAAGTTGGGGGAATGGGCAGCAAAATGGCAGATGAATTTCAACGTAGACAAGTGTACAGTGATGCACATTGGGGCAAAAACCCAAAACTTCACCTAAAGGCTTATGGGTTCTGAGCTGTCTGTGACAGCTCAAGAAGAGATTTTGGGGTGCTGGTGGACAATTCAATGAAGGTATGGACCCATGCAATATGCGTATCGCCAAGGTATATACCCATGCAATATGTATCGACTTATGTGGCAGCAGTTAAGAGGGCCAATTCCATGCCTGGGGTAATTAAAAAAAAGGGTTGAGAATAAAGCAGCCAATATTATCATGCCATTGTACAAATCGATGGTAAGGCCGCACCTGGAATATTGTATACAGTTCTGGTCACTGTAAAAAAAGCCACGTGAGCAGAGACCATCATGCAATGCTTCCAATTTGCATGGGAGATTAGCATGTGCCTGCCCCCCCATTATATAGGCAAATTGGAAGCATTGCATGATGGTCTCTGCTCACATGTGGCTTTTTCAGACACTGACTCAGATTTTTGAAAGTGGAGACACAGGGATTTCAAACTGAAATCAGCAAACGTAAAGAACCAACTACAAAAAAAACTAAGGCTGAGCTCACCGTGACCTTAAAAGTTATAAAGTTTAAAGATTCCTTGGCACTGTAAAGGTGTTCTGAATGGGTAGGGGAAGGCCTCCACTACCACTGCTTTTTAGCCCATGGATGGAGCACTGGTCTATCTGTGGTTGGCTCTAATGGGTAAACCTGGGCTGGGGGGGTTGCATGAGGTTATGTGCCCCCTGGGGGCATACTTTTATTGGGTGCCATTTTGACTAGGTCTGCCCCTGGCCTGAGGGGGACATGATTGAGGCATATAAAATTATTCATGGAAGGGATAGAGTCAATAGAGGGATGTTTTTTTCCCTTTTTCAAACCACCAGAGCCAGGGGCATTTGCTAAAATTAAGGGTTGGAAGAGTTAAAACAGATAAAAGGAAGTACTTTTTTACCCAGCGGGTAGTTATGGACTATAGGCAATGATGGACTGTGCAACCTCCTTACATTAGTAGTAGGCTACTTCAGAGTACTGGGTGCAAGGGAGTGTCTCATGCCTCCCTGGGGCACCTGGTGGGCTGCTGTGAGATACAGGAAGCTGGACTAGATGGGCCTTTGGCCTGATCCAGCAGGGCTCTTCTTGTGTTCTTAGAGGGATGGTGGAGTGAGGGCAGGCCTTCTTTGTAATGGCACCACAATCATGGAATTCCCTTTTTGGGAAAACTAAGAACCTCCCCGTTTCAGCAGGGTCTCAAAACATTTTTGTTCCGTTTTGTGTATTTGTGATGTGTTATTGTTGGTCCCTTGTGTCTATAGCTTAGTTTTTGTAGTTTGCCATGCTATAAAATATTATTGCCCCCCTTTTTCTTTGTAAAATTGTTTTATATATTATTTTTGATTCTACATTGAGTGCAATCCTAACCTGTAGTTAGGCCAGCACCGTTTGGTAGGCACAAGGGACACCATAAAGTATGTTTGGACTACTCTCAGAGTCAGAAAGCCCAGCACACAGATGTGCACCATCCTCCCTGACTTTGAGAGTGGTCCAAAGGCACTTTACAGTGGCCCTTGTGCTGACCAAACTTCGCTGGCCTAACTCCAGCACTCTGAATCATGGATTGCACACTGAATCATGTACCACTTTGAGCATTTGCTCTTGCAAAGGAATGACGGGATACAAATCTTTAAAATAAGTAAATAAATTTGTGTGTAGAGTTAACATGCCAGTGATCACAGGCCCAACTGGGAGTGCCAGAAACTAGTTGCTAATGACACAAGAAAGCACTGCCTCATGTGGTAAGCCACTAATATAAGATGGGGCAAGTAAGTGCTTTCCCCATGAGTGCAGTCAGCCTGTTTCAGCCACCAGTTTCATATGGTTGGCCAACCTCTGGATGTTCAGAAGGAAATGAGGCCTTGATGTAGGGTCAGATGCACTCTTTTATTGGTTATTATTATTACCTACTGTGGGATATCTGAAAAATAATAAAAATAACACTTATCAATTATGATTAATTCACATGTTCAAAGGCTGACCCCTGAAAGGTGGAAAACGGGTTCAAATTAAACCCGGTTTGTAGTGACTCCTTAGTGAGGGGGGAAGGGCACTCAGTACACCCTCAGAAGTGCTCTTTATTATCAATTACATATACATAGGACCACTGAAAAAGGGTCGTTTGTTTTCCTCACGTTCTGCTTCAACTCAAGATCTAGCAAGTTTCTTTGGCAGGCTCCCTCAGAATGAGATTCGGAGACCCCACCGGCCACCTCGCCCCCAGTCCTTTTCCCGGTCATTTCTCAAACCTGACTATTAATTTTGATAAGTTTACGTTCTCAAGCCACATTGTTCAAATAAATACTCGTTTTGCACTACCTTAAGAGAAAGATTCTTAAAATGTAGGTAAAAACCGCTTCCTTAGATCTTTCCTCTTTCTCTCTCTCACTCACACCCCACGCGAGGACCACCCTTTACGCGCACGCGGTAGGCATTTGACAGGCGTGCGTGCCCACGCTTTCTTTCCCTATACCTGTGGTGAAAACGTCTTGTTCTCGCGAGATAACTCCCCCGCATCCTCCCTAGGTCATATTAATGCCTTTCGGGCCTGCGCGCGGGCTCCTGAAATCCGCTGAGAAGCCGACCAACCAATTGTGAGAGTGCTGGCGCGCGCCTGAGTACAGGCCAATCGCGACTGGACTCGCGCGCCCGCGCCGGCCGCATCCCCTCCCCCCCCCCCCCGCGCCCTGGCGTCTTCGCGTTCCCTTTTCGGGGCTGGACTTGGACTCAGGCCTCACTGGCAGCCTCGGCCTCGCGTAGCGCGCCGCGCCGGGCGATGACAACGGTGGTGCCGGTGCTGCTCATTTGGGGCCCACGCTAGGGAAGAGCAGCCAGCCCGGGCGAGCGGACGGAAAAAAAGGCAACTGTCGCCGTCATGCCGGCCAAAAGAAAACTAGTGCCGCCGGCTCTCAACATCACTCCCACCATCGCCGAGGGACCTAGCCCCACCGGGGGGGAGGGCGACGGCTCCGAGTGAGTGAGGCGGGGAGTGGCTGAAGCGGGAGGAGGAGGAGTTCAAAGGAGGGGGCAAGGGAGTTGTGGAGGGGGAAGGACTTGGCAACGGGGGGGGGGCGTCGAGAGGGGATTCTATACCTTTACAAGGGAGATCTACGTATGTATGTTGAAGGGGGGAGCGATGAGGAGTTCTGCGAAGGGTTCCATAGGAATTGTGTTTAAAGGACGTCTTATTGTCATTTCTCTTATAATGATAGAAAATTCGAATAGTTGTGTATTATTGGAATACGTTTTTATATACTGTTTCTCAAACAAAAAAGTCATTAAAGCAGTTTACTTAGAAAAAAATGCAAAGATTATTTCCTGTCTCAAAAGGACTCACAATCTAAGCAAGGGTGACACCAGCAAGGAGTCACTAAGAAAGATGCTGTAAATGGATGCTGTCCCCCTACTAACTATAAGATCAACCCCTTTGAAAGGTGCATATTTGCCCAGATAGGGGATAATTATGTTTTATTCTGGTAGCATTGTCATTAACAACAATAGATTTGGATGGAGGATGATAATGAGAGTGAGAAAGATAAAGGGATGTAATGGGGAACAATGTAGAAAAGCAACATATGATGTGGAGGAAGTTAGATTCTTCAAAGAGTGTGGCAGCATGAAAGTGGCCTTTGGAAGGGAATGGATGAATGTGGTTGAGGAGGAGCAGTGACAATGATGTTTGTTAAAATTAACATCAACATTAAGTGGCATATCACTGATAATAAACTGAGGTCAGTTTGAGTGCTGTTGAAATGAGGAGAGGCAGACTTGGTGATGGAGTGAGAGCAACTGTCCCTATTCAACCCAGTATAGTTTCTTTTCCTAGTGGTTCTTTTCTGGTATATTTTGTGCATCATTTTAGTTTGAGTCCTTTTGGGACAGGGAACCATTTATTTAGCTCTGTGAACTTTATTGAAAAGCAGTATATAAATATTCATTGTAATAATGTCTGGAAGGAGGAGAGAGGCCTAATAGGAATGCTTGAAGGAATTGGAATGATGGAGTCAAGTTTAAAGGAATCCATATGTGTTTTAGTATTTGTGCTGATCTTCAATAATATTGTAATAAAAGTACTACTTAATTTTTTATATTGCCCTTCAGGAAGGTACAGCAAATGTAGGTTTCTCTTCTTTCTCTCCCTTTCCATTTATTTTTCCAACAACCTTATGTAGTAGTTTAGGCTAAGAGAGTTAAGTGTGGTGAAAGATGGATTAATGAAAATATGATTTATAACAATATGCTTATCCCCCCTGCCTTTTTCTAAGTTGGTCGTCTTTGCTCTCTCCCCATTTGTTCTCTCAGCTAGAGGGCATCATTTTGTGACAGAAAGATAAGTGTCTCACCTTCACAAGGTTTTGTAAGTTAAATGGAAAGGAATGTTAGCTCTATTTTCCTGTTGAAACACTCTCTAAGTACCAGTATCCTATGCTGTTAGGAGCTGAGAGTGTACAAGAAACTAAGGGAGGAGGAGGGAAGTTGAGTATTATGGGAAGAGCAGAGGAAGACAGTTGAGAGTGGGGCGATGTGTGGGAAATACATAAGTGGTTGTATTGGAAGTTGGAAGTCCTGGGGGAGCTTCTTGGTGGTGAGATGAGAAGTATATGAGCAAATTAAACAATTAAATCCCTTTTTCTTCTATACACTCATTTTAAGGGATATGAGATCTCGGAAGGTATGGTAGAGTCTTATGTAGAAGGAATAATATTGTCAAGAGGAGTTGATGGGGAGGCAAAAAATCAGCAGCTTGATGGAAGGTGGATGACAGTATGTACTTGTGAGGAAGAACTGGGATGGAACAGTTCATTGTGATATGAGAAGGGGTGTGGGGGTTGTTGGCAGTGATGTATGGGAAAGGGAAACTATTGAAAAGTGAATTTGGATTAAGGGAGCTATACAATATATAAAGCTCAGCAGGAAGCTTAGAAGTGTGATGGAACTAACAGATTAGGGAGTGGTGATGAGAGAGCAGAGGAGGCAATGAAGGGAAAGTACAGTAGTTGATAGTGAATGAAGTGTGGGGGTAGGCATTTAATTGGGGGAACAGAAAAATATGGTGGATTTATATGGCAGGAATGACAAGTGCAGGGGATCTCGGGGAAGAATGGCTTGGTATTGATTGCCCATCTCATTTCTCTTATACCTTTTGTAGAGAGTTTATTGTGCCATATATGCTACTGTATAAGAAATTTAGGTCTTTGATCCTTAAAACCCGTGTTGGCTTATACATGGTTATATATTGTAAATTGGGTAACAAACTTGCTCCGGGTTTAAAGGCGAGAGACAACCAGCTATTACAAAAGTGCCCATGTATGTTTTCTGAGCTGCATAGTGTGTTTGCATCACTAGCCTGGTTAGGTTGAGGATGGAGGGAAAGAATCAACTTGTAAGTTGCAACCAAACATGATACTGCTTAACCTTACAAGCTTCTTTCCTCCCTTCAACTTAAGCAGGTTGGTGTATCTGCAACTAAATGTGATGCAGCTTAAGCTGCGCCATCAGCCTGGTTAGGTTGAAGGGAGGGAAGAAGTCTTTAAACAGCTTCAAGTTTAGTTGGTTACACCAACTTTGGTAAGTTGAAGGGAAGGAATAAAGCTATAAACCTGCATGGAATGGAACTTCCAGTGGCATAGCCTGCTGGTGTTGCCTCTGTGGAGGCAATAATCTTTCCCCAACTCGACTTATCATAGGAAATGTCGACTTATCATTAGGTCATAGGAAATGTCAGGTTTTTTTCAAGCTTGCCATCAACTTATCTATGAGATCAACTTATACTCAAGTATATAAGGTAATTTTTACCGTGTATAGTTTTTTTTTCACCTTTATTCCGCCTAAATTGCTCTTGGGGCAATTTGCAGTATAACGATACAGTATTTAAAAAATAACAAAGCGAAGACAGCTTTAACAAATCTAAGAGCATCAAAGTCAAAATATGATAGCATTAAAGGTTTTATGTCTCAGAAGTGACTCTTACTGCTTTTTATAAGATTTATTTATTACTAATGAAATGTTTTAAAAACCTGGTGGAATCTACCATATTGGGGAGTTCTACAGAATGGATACTACAACAGAAAAACCCTTTCCTCACAATTTACAGCCCATCACATATTATTGATACTTTACCCAGTGCTTAATTTCAAAAGTGAGAACTATTGAGGCTGTATCCGGAAGTGATGTGTAGTAATCCATTCTAAGGAAGCCATATATTGGGCTGGACTGTGTGCATGAGAAGAGTAACAGCTTAGGGGAGACTAGACTCTGTGTATCTGTAGGATGAGGAAGGGTGGATCTGCAATTTTCATGGAGGCAGATTGGGAGATAGGTGATCATATATGCAGGAGTCTTATGCTTGAAGGGGCTAGTTAGAGGAGAGTTATATTACATAGTTCTGGGGAGTTACATTTTTGGGGAGGCCAGAAATGGTGTGAAGGAAACCAAAGATAGAGGAGTCAAAAGGAATTACGGGATTGGGAAGGTTTGAGTATGATGGAAGAGACCTTTGGCAAATAGGCACTTTGAACAATTTGAGGATGTGAAGGGTTTTAAAGAAATGAGGTGTAGATTTTGGCTTTGGTGAGCTGGGAGGTGGGTCTAAACAGATACCAGGTAAATAGGTTTAGTGGGGTTAAGGCCTTCTTTGGAAGAAGAAAAGAGATCTGGATGTGAGAGATCCTCCTATGGGGGCATCTGAGTAGGAATCTTAGCAGGCCTGATATTTTTTACCCTGTTTTTCTTCAGAGCGCATCTTGTTGACCTCCAGAAAAAACTAGAAGAACTGGAGCTGGATGAACAGCAGAAGAAACGGTTGGAGGCTTTTCTCACTCAAAAGGCCAAAGTTGGAGAACTGAAAGATGATGATTTTGAAAGGATTTCAGAGCTGGGAGCTGGGAATGGCGGGGTGGTCACCAAAGTACAGCACAAACCCTCTGGACTAATCATGGCCCGTAAGGTGAGACGGGAATTGGGGTAAGGGGGAAAAAGGGTTGAATACTTTGGGGCATCTGTAACTAGTGAGAGATACCAAGGAAAATGCTGCAAAAGTAAAGTGTATGTCATTTGATACAGAAAAGATCTATTGACGTTAAGAATTATTTATTTGAAGAATTTATATCTGACCTTTCTCCCACACTCAAGAAGATTCAAGGGGCTTATCTAGTTCTGTAAAATATCATTTGCCTCAAGATACTATTATCGCTAATTTAGAATTTGTTCAGGAATTGGATATTTAAATTTAGTATTAGAGAGATAATTAGGATAGAGAAGATATTTTAGATTCTAAACGCCCAAGTCAGCATTTGAGGTCTTATTTTATGAGGCTGGAAAAATGCCAGCATTTCCTGGGTGACATCACTGAATGCTTAATTGCATGGAGAAATGGGCAACTTGGAATTTTTCTTGACCTATTGTGGAGTAAAGCCTGTTTAACTAGTGTTGCTGTGAATTTAATTACCATCCTGCTTTATCCTTCACATCGGACACAAGATTATGTTCAGGAAGCTCAGGTTCTTTTGCTTCTGACTGTGTTGAGCACATAGCAGTTGCAACTGTTTTTCATCTGTTCCCACCACGTTACTTTCAAGCTGACTTGACCCCAAAATTGTAGAACTGGTAGGAACTCCATGTTTAGTGCCTCCATTAGTTGCTTAATAGGAAGGCTTTAGGTAGACTCCTGTCATGGCAGTGCTGTAATGTAAAAGTTGCAGTCCCCAGCATTCATCTTTCCTGGCATCCAGTAAAAGCGCCTGACTGAGGGTTTTCATAATTATGCATACACCGTATACATCCTGAGGCAGAGTTTCTTTATTCTGACATGCTACATGAGTGTCTGGGTTACAGTGTTTATATGTACAAATGACATTTGCAACATGTGAGTGCCTGATTTGGCTCAGACTTTTTCTTATAATTGCTCCCTGTGTCTCCCACATCCCAAATATGTCATGGTGGCACTTGAGAGAACAAAGAAGGGAATACAAAGCCTTGGCAGTGACTGTATACTATCTTGTCTTTCTCTTTTTCTTTGCCTGCCTTGTCTTCTCTCCCTGGGGTTTGAGTTTCCATTTTCTGGTGACTTAGCAAGATAGATCTTTTTTTCTAGCTCCTGCCTTTCACCTGTGAGGACAGATGGAAAAGCTTTGAGTTGAATTGTGTGCTCTGCTTTTCTTTATAACATTTTGTTTCTAGCATGCAAAGTGTCCTTGATATCAGCCAGATGTCGATCTTGTCTTTGAAAAGTCTCCAATGAGTGATATTCTCAGCCTTCCTTGTTCAATTGGTTAACTTGCCCTTGCAGTTCTTAAGGGATGGTTGCTCATTGCCTGCTCTATTTAATTTGTCTACACATTCTTCCCCCCTCACTGTGAAGCTGTCTCAGATACTTGCCTCGGACCAGGATCAGTATCAGGTATTGCGCTAGATGTCCAGCTTGGTAGCATTGGTTTATGAAATTTCTTTGAGGCTACAAGTCAAAGTTATGTGTTGGTTTGTTAAGCCTAATTTTAGAAAATCCATTAAAAGGCAAGCAACATTTGAACACATTTTTAGGGAAAAAAGAAAAAACACCCAGCAACATGGTCAGCAACAATGTCGCGACCAGATCACACTCACATCTGGCTACAATATCTGGGAATCCCACTAAATTTCAAATGATTGCAGAATAAGTGTGTGAAACAAGCCCACCCACTACACCCCTAGTTCAAACCAAAAGAGCCAACTTAGCAGATTTAACCAAGTACGTAGCCTGATTGTCACTCTTTTTAACCATGTGGAAGTCTTGGCTAGTTTGAAAAATGTTAAATTTATTTTATTTGAAAAATTTACATCCCAGCTTTCCCATACAAAGCTCATAATGTATCACAACAATAGATAAAAGTGTTAAAACATTACACACTTAAACATAGAAACATTAAAAACAAAGCAATAGCCCAAAATGCACACCATCCTGTCATGGGGGGTGGGGGAAAACAACAAATTAGTCTAGGGCAGTGGTTCTAACCTTGCAGCTGTAGACTTCTTTTAGCAAGTTGTTTTGCCAGGTTATCTCTAAATTATTTCACATCTTGTTTGGTTTTCTACAGCCAAGATATAACTTGCCCATAAATTCTCAGTCCCTTCTTCCTAGAACTTGCAAGCAGTGGTATTGTGTGGCTGACAACAAATATGCCATGGTTTCTGTGCAGTGCCTTTGGGAGGTTATAGTGAAAATAATTCTTGCTTTGTATCTCTCTCATTCCTTGATTTTTCTCTTCTTCTTTGCAGCTGATTCACTTGGAAATCAAACCTGCCATTAGAAACCAGATCATTCGTGAGCTCCAGGTGCTTCATGAGTGCAACTCTCCATACATCGTGGGTTTTTACGGAGCCTTTTATAGTGATGGGGAGATCAGCATTTGCATGGAGCACATGGTGAGACAATGTTCATTTGTCCCGACTCTCCTTTTCTAAAACATGACAAATATATTATTTAGTGCCAAGGACATGAAGCTTTTATTATAGGCAGTTTACATTTTGGGGGTATGAAAAACTGCATTTTGGTCTTGAATGAATGTATAATCATTCGAACATTGTGTTTCGTCTGTTAATGCTTTTGCAATGAATCTCTGTCTTAGCTTTTTAATACTTATTCTACCTTGATAATTTAACTTTTGTTCCCTTCCTACTCATTTTAGGCTAATCTAACACTCACTTACCCTCTTTCCTCATTATGCTGCTGTGTCTTCTGTCATGCTGATTCTGTGTTTAAAATCTCATCAATGTGTGTTTTAGGATGCAACATTGAAACTGACAATGCCTCCAGATCTCAAATAGTAACAGTATGTTTTGTGAATGAATAAGTACAAATTATTTTCCAGTTCTGGCTGTTGTCCCTATTTACGGCAAGTCTTTCTTCATACTGTCAAATGTTATCTCTTCCTTTCTCAGAATCCTTCCATATACTGTTGTAACACAAACTTAGCTTCTCCTCCTACCGCTTCATGCCACACCTTAAAAATATGAGGGCTATTAAGAAAGTAACCTCTGGCAGGCTGTTTTGTAAAAAAGGAAAACAATTGTAATATGCACAAATGTTACTATAAAACACTACTTCTCAACATAATCACCTCCTGAATTGAGGCACTTGTCACAGCATGGCACAAGCTTTTGTATGCCCTTGTTAAAGAACGTCTACCTCATTTGCTACTCTTTGTGAATGTGTGTGAGGCTTTTGGACATCCACCTTCCACAAAACGTGTGATAGCCTAGTTTCTTACAGCCCAATCCTGAGCCACCATGCAAACAGTGGTAGCCAGACAGCTACTGCTACATCCTATTGGCACTGGAGGCTCCTCAGAGGAAGGGGACATTTGTCCCCTTCCCTGGGTAAGTGCACAGGGCGGGCGATGGGTCTCCTCGCCTCTGTTGCCTCCAGTCCCACCCCCCACTCTGTCCCTCCTCTCACCCAGGAACACCTTCCTGTCCTGCCAGGAACCAGCGCTATCCTGGCGACCGTGCGCTCACAGCTCGATAACTTGAATTGCACCTCTGGGTAGTGCTGGTCTGGTCTGGCACTGGTGAAAAGACCTTTCCGAGACTTTCCCACTGGCAGTGAAGGTACTTTACGGCACCTACATGACACCAGTGCTCACAGTACACTTGTACCGCGGGCACTGTGGAGCTCATGACTGGGCCCGTAGTCTCATACAGAGCCTTCATGTATGCTTCCTACACTTTTTCTGAACTTTCCATTGGATTGCAGACAATGGGAAGTTCAGAAATTGTGAACCGACGGTACTCACAAATCACATTGTCAACCATTCAACAAAATAATCTGTCACCACAGTTGGAGGGGAGTACCAACTATATTGTAGGGAGCATACACTTCTCACCGACTTTAATATACAAAGCTCTAATGATTTGATGCTTAGGTTGCTCAGGGAGTGCCTGTTCCTATAAGATCCTCTCTGGCTAAAAAAACCTTGCTGCAGGTTCTTTTTGGGACTGTAGAAGAAGCAGGACCTTATTATCTCTTGCCACGCTAGAATGTTGAAGTGCTCTTTGGAGGGAGGACTGTGCATTTGGTTGCCCTCTCCTCACCTCATGATGATCCATGGACAGTTGTAAATATATCTTTTTTCAGCCTACTTTTGGGAGTTACCCAGCAACATAAAAACATCTACCGCTTTTGTCTGTTGAATTTTTTTACTGTTTATATACAGATTGTATCTTTATTTTGGCTGTGCTCTTGTTTTTGTATTGGCTTTGAAAATATTTGCTGAAAAGCTGAATTAATACTTTATAAGTAAAATGAGCAGGAATTTTCTTTTACTCAGTGCTGAGATTCCAAACTCCTAAGTGGCTGTGGGCCACAGCAGATTTTAAGAAATTGGGATGGGGGCACATGCTGCCTACCATTGTGCTGTGGGTATATTGGAGTTGAACTCACTACTTCATTGAGATGGGTTTGAGAATTGCCTTTAATATCTCCAACCTTAGGAGAGTAGTCCTGGACAACAGATAACTGCATTTTTAAAATTCTAAACAGCTCAGTGTTTTGGTTAAAAGGTTCATACCTTAACTTTTGGTCAAAATGATCACAATGGTGGCTTAGGCACAACAAACAAAGGAATAAAAACTGCTGAATTTGACAATGGAGCATCAACCGCATGACTAGTAACATGTAAAATGACAATAAAAATAGTACTATATTCATGTCTCAGTAAAAGCTTGAAAAAGGAAAACAGTTTCTGCCAGATATCTAAAAGGAACTAAGTTGGATCCAGAGAAATGGATTTGGCAAGGATCATCCACAATTAGGATGTCATTGCAAAAAGGACCTTGTCCCTGGTAGACTCATATCTAACCTTTTGAAGCAAGAGGACCATGGCTGATTATTTCAGAAGTACATACAAGAGAAAGTGGATCTTGAGAGATGCCATGGGCTTGTCTGTGAACAGATCACGTTGCAAGACAAACACGTATCTTGCAGGCTCTGGTAGTAAAGGGAATATCTTTCATAAGAACATAAGAAGAGCCCCCTGGTCAGGCTAAAGGCATCTAGTCCAGCTTCCTGTATCTCACAGTGGCTCACCAGATGCCTCAGGGAGAACACAAGACTATACTATGTATCTATGTGTATACTATATAACACAACTATATACCTGCATCTTGTTGCCACTCCCCTACATCTGGTATTCTGAGGTAGCTTACTTCTAGAGGTTGCACTACCCATCATGGCCTGTAGCCAGTGATGGACTTTTTCTCCAGAAATGTGTCTAATCCCTACCCCTTTTAAAGGCACCTGGGCCAGACACCATCACCACATCTGGGGCAAGGAGTTCCACAAATTACCTGTTGGGTAAAAAAGTATTTCCTTTTATCTGTTCTCACTCTCCCAACACTCAATTTTAGTGGCTGTCCCCTGGTGAGAGACGGAAAAAGAACCTCCCTCTATTCAATTTATCCATCCCATGCAGAATTTTGTATGTCTCAATTATGTCCCCCCTTAGGCACCTTTTTTCTAGGTGAAGGGCCCCAAATGCTGTAGCCGTTCCTCATATGGGGGATGCCCCAGCCCAGTAATCATTTTGGTTGCTCTTTTCTGCACCTTCTCTGATATCTTTTTTGAGGTGTGGCAACTAGAACTACCAAATGTAGCCTTACCATCAATTTGTACAGTGGCATAATAATATTGGCCATTTTATTCTCAAACCCTTTTTTAATTATCCCAAGCATGGAATTGGCCTTTCTCACTGCTGCCACACACTGGGTTGACACTTCCATCAAGTTGTCCACTAACACGTCAAGATCTTTCTCCTGATCCATTGCAGACAGCTCAGAATCCATTAGCCTGTATATGAAGTTTTGAATATTTTCCCCAGTGTGCATCACTTTACACTTGTTTACATTGAAACACATCTGCCACTTTGCTGCCCATTCCCCCAGTTCGGAGAGATCCTCTGGAGCTCTTCACAATCCCTTATGGTTTTCACCATCTGGAAAAGTTTAGTATCATCTGCAACCTTGACCACCTTGCTGCTTATCCCAGTTTCCAGATCATTTATGATCAAGTTGAAAAGCATAGGTCTCAAGACGGATCCTTGGAGCGCTCTGCTTTTCACCTCTCACCTTTGTGAAAATTGTCCATTAACCCCCACTCTTTGCTTCCTGCTCCCCAACCAATTTTTAACCCATAAGAGGACCAGCCCTTTTATTCCCTGACTGTGCAGTTTTCCCAGCAGCCTTTGGTGAGGGAAAGTGTCAAATGCCTTTTGGAAATCCAGATACATAATATCTAAAGATTCGCCCGCATTCACATTCCTGTTAACCTTTTCAAATAATTCTGAAAGGTTTGTTAGGCAAGACTTATCCTTACAAATGCCATGCTGATTTTCCTTCAGCAAAGCTTGTTCTTCTGTGTGTTAAGAGTCTATCTTTGATGAGGCTTTCTACCATCTTACCAGGAACAGAGGTTAGGCTGACCGACCCTTAGTTTCCCAGGTCCCCCTCCTTTCTTTTTTAATGATTGGCCTGACATTCGCTATCTTCCAGTCCTCTGGCACCATGGCAGTTTTAAGGGACAAGGTGCATTCTTTAGTTAAGAAATGTGCAACTTTGTTTTTCAGTTCGTTAATAACTCTTGGATGGATGCCATCTGGGCTCGGTGACTTACTGACCTTTAATTTGTCAATTAGGTCTCTTCCCCACTCTCTTGCCTTGCTTTAATTTTTCCCCATAGAACAAGGAGATGCTGCCATCTGGTGACTTCTTAGTCATCTTTGTCAAGACAAGTCTAGTGATTTCTATTTAAATCTTTTGGAAAAAAATAATTGAAACACATTCCAGTAATAACTGCACATTACACCAGCTTCATCCTAGCAATCTAATTGCAGGGATATCATTCTAAGTAAACCAAAAGGGGTAACTATTATCTGCAACTATTATCTGCTGTTTGGCAGGTAGGATATTTGGGCTTCCCTTGGGGGTATGTCAAAATTTTATCTTGGCCACACTTTCATTCCCGTGCAGGCTCTAATATAACCTCTTGGCTTTGTTTCCTCACATGCAGAATGATAGTGATCCTTCTCATAGAATGTTTGTGCATATGATTATAAATCAGTTTGCATAGGAAGTATTTATAGTAACAAGTGACAATGTTCAGAGGCATACTGGGTGGTGTGCTTTGACTTATTTGTGACCTATAAATTAAGAACCCACCTCCTTCTTTGATTAGCCAGGAACGTTCACTATTTTGACCACATATCAGAGTGACAGCAGGGGAAAAATTGCATTGTGAATGTATAGATGACAAGGAGGGAGTGACCCTGAGGTAGCAAACATTCTGGAAAACTAGAAATATCTTGAATGTTTCCATGCAATTCAGAGAGAAAAAGTGAGGAAGGAACACACATGGCCTTGTATGGTGGTGGTGAAATTAGTACTGTACCCTGCCTACTTGCAAAATTGTGTGAACTATGGCTGAGCATTCCATTGCAACCAGCAATTCCCTCTTTCTGTTAGCTAATCTCTTTCTCTGAATTTAGGATGGAGGTTCCCTTGATCAGGTTTTGAAAGAAGCCAAGAGAATTCCAGAAGAAATCTTGGGGAAAGTGAGCATAGCTGTGAGTATGCCATCGCCTTTCCTTTAAAAACTTAGCAACGGAAAAGTCTGACTTTCTGGAAGTAATCTTGCCTCACAATTCCTGTGAGCTTCCTGATTCTTTGCCTCTCTTGCCATTCCACCTGTTGCTTCTCTTGGTGCTATCTAGTGGTACTATTAGAGCTGGTGTGAAGTTTTGCTTGGTCCTCCAGCTTGGCCATAGTCTCAGTTGGTGCCTGAAGGCAAAAGTGCACATCTGCATCAGTTCAGCAGTGTGTGCTGAATAATACAGAAAATGGAAATAATAGTGACTGAGAAGGGAAGAAGAGGCAAGTGACAGAGCCCTTTTCTGTAATAAAAAGGATCAGTAATAGGCTTAAATCTGTGAATTGTTCATAACCAAGGCCCTTGTGGTTGGTTAACTGCTGTTCCCTACCCTGAGCCTTTGGACAGAGTAGGCTGTCAGACTGAAATGTGTGCAAGCATCTTGCAAGTTCCCTTCTCCTTTAACAGGAAGCAAACTTTAGTATCTCTGTTAGTGAGAATGTTTTTAACTCTAATGAACATTAGAGAAGCTCACTGAGCTCACTACTGCCACTTTTCTCTGGGAACAAGTGTCATAGGGGCCCCAAAGGGGAAATAAATCCTGTCTTGGGGTGTCTGTATATGATATCACAATAGGTAGCTACTTCTTGAACTAGACAGAATGGAAGTAGAAATGGAACAGGATGGGAGGGATCAAGAAGGAGCAGAAGTCTCACCTAGCAAGTATTAAGATGACAGAGTAATAGTGGGAGTTTGAATAGAAATATAATTGGGTTCAGTTATTTCTGGCTTAGCCAGTGTGGTGGGAGGAAACTAGTCAACCTGTGGAGGAGGAGGATTGAAAAACCTCCCTTCCCTTTATGCAATCTCTCTTTATATTGGTTAACACTTAGAAAAGTTTGTATAGGCTTGCCCCGGTATCCGCTGTGATTCTGTTCTGGATACTACCACCCCGTGGATACCTAAAACTGTGGATACTGGTGATGCCTTTTTTAAAGAGAGGGGAACATCAGTGGTTTTGCTGCAGCAAGGTATAAAAAAGAGATTTGTTTAATGATTCCCTATCTTTTTAATAGGCGTCCTGGTATCCATGGGTAACTGAAACAGTGCATGTCGAATTAGTAGATATTGGGGCATGCCTGTGACCCTTATCCAAGCTGCCTGTTTTTCTCTCTCTCCCTTGTTTCCAAATTCTGGGCTTGCCCTCACTCTTTCCCTCCCCTTTCCCATACAGGTTCTGCGAGGGTTGGCTTACTTACGAGAGAAGCACCAAATCATGCATAGAGGTGAGAGCAGCCAGAATATATTTCAGGGGAGTATGTGTTCTGTGCTGAGAAAAACAACTTTCTGCAATCTGAATAAATTATGCAAATACAATGGATCTGTGTAGGATTACTTGGTTTTATTCTGTTTCTAGGGTTTGACTTGGCAAATCATTTGGAATGTTTCCCAAGCTCTACTACTGCAGATTAGAGGGTGAACATGTGCAAGAAGTGTGAGCAAGCTGTGCTTCAGAAGAGCCCACTTGACAGTTTTTGGATTGCTGTTTGTACATTGCAGGATCGGAATGACCGAAAAAGCGCTAGTGTGCCAGAACATGCAAGGGCTCTGGCACTACCCTACTTCCCCATATGTTCATAAAGTGGGCTTCTGAATTCCCCATTCTGCTGAGCATTAGATAGGATGAGACTTTTCACTCATCCAGGGAAAGATGTAAGGGGGCTGAGCTGCTTGAGCTGCAGTTGCTCCAGTACTGTACATTCTCACTTAACCAAAATGTGATGTGGGACGGTTGCCATATAAATGAACCTGCCTTCTACTGAGGCAGATCTCTCTATTTACTTTGACTGGCAGTAGTATCTTCTGCAGTGGAAGGTGTTTGTAAGCCCTCTTACTGGTCTTTTGTATCTTTTGACCAACGATGTTGGCAATTTCTGCACACAGAGCATGTACTGTACCTCTAAGCTATGCCCTCAAAGCAATCTGGGAAGGACCAGATTGTTTGATGGTCCTTCCCAGATTGCTTTGCAGGTCAGGTCCTTCTTGCTTCTCAGACTCAGTTCGATTCAGTTCTCCAGGTTTTTATTCAACAGTCTCATATTCTAGGAACTTGCTCTTTGTTTTGTTCTTTAAAAAAGTAATGGCTCCCAAAATTTTTGGGAGAGCTCCTGCTGGGAGAGCTCCTGTCCATATCAGACACTGCTCCTTCTGAATGCTGAGTATGCAATACTCTCATTAGGGTGTCTCATTGCTTGAATTGTCCGTTATACTGCCGGTTTTCAGTATTTTCAATTCCTTCAGTCCTGTCTTAAAATTCATTTGCAGATGTGAAGCCTTCTAACATTTTGGTGAATTCCCGGGGAGAAATTAAACTCTGCGATTTTGGGGTCAGCGGTCAGCTCATCGACTCCATGGCAAATTCCTTTGTGGGCACACGATCCTATATGTCTGTAGGTCCCTTTGTTCTCTTGTGTAACGTTCTGACTTCAGGAGTGAGTGGCTTTTCTTCATGAGCTTGAAGACAACAAGTAATGTATGATGACACACATGTGTAATATGCAGTGGGTAGTATCCTAAGTTGAACTAGTCATTACAGTGTTACAAAACTCAGGACACAGCCCTGTGTGTAATTTTGTGCCAGCATCTTTTATTACTGTTGGTGCCATACTGCAGCTGGTTGATTCACTGCTTTGTTTGTTTAACAGTATTTGTATGCTGCTTTTCAACCATGACAGATTTCCAATGTGGTCACAGTGACAAGGTTAAATTCATAAACGGGGCGCCATCTCCTGGCCTGGAGAAATCTTAGAATACCAGGTGGTCATGATGTTATTCTATCAGCAACTGACTGGGCACCTGTTGAGTGAGACTAAACCAGAGTGCAAACAATCTTTAGTACACAGATTAAAGAGACAATGTTTGCAATAAGTATGTCTGCAAGATGCAACATAACACCCATTTAATTTTCTTCAAGAGTACAAGATCTTGGTAGGGGGCATTTGCATCATCCCGCTTCCCTCTGCTCATCCTCTTGACAGCTTGGAACTGTTCAATTCATACTCCAGCTTTCTTCAGAATGTTGGGTGTTTTATTCCATAATGCATAATGCATGGCGATGTTAAGGGGGTGGTATGCCATTTCAGACTTCAGCAGAGGTAGGGTAAAGTTTAACAGTCAGGTTCAAATGTATTGAACAGTCTGGTGTTGGATGTATTGCAAAAAAATATTTCAGAGCGTTTCTTATGGTGAAAATAACCAGAGATGCCTGAAGCATAATCGACATATGGGACTGAAGCATGGGAAGAACAGTGTTCTTTCCCAGTGGCAGTCCTGGTGTAGGTTGGGCAGTTTAAAATAAGAGCTGCTTCATTGTCAATTAAAGAACAAAATTAAAACCTTTCATCCAAAACAGCACTTTCAATGCTCAGTACTTGCCTTCACTAACTGGGTTCCTTCTGCTATCTTGCTTTATTCAAGTTTCACTAAGCCAGGCTTGTAAATGTAAATGCAGACTTGTAAACCCAGTCCCTGTGGTCCTAAACTCTGGCTGAAGGAATCTTTTGTTATCAGAAAAGCTAATTTTATTTTTGTTTTCAGGTCATTCCATGTCAAATCATCAAACCATTTCCGACTGACCTCCTTAGGTTTTTATGAAATTTGGGGTACTTACTTGTCCTATGGCATAATGCAAAAATACCAATTTTAAGCAGCCTATGTTTATTATGTTAAATTTTATAGCTAAGTAAATTTTCAAAATTTTATCAAAAAATGGCATGCTGGTGATCCTTTAACTAGTTTTACCTTGAACACCCGTTGAGATACAGAGTTGGGACTCGTCTAGTTTTAAAGCTCTATCCATAGGCTTTCATATGATATACAACTCAATGGGTTTAATTTTTTTAGTTTTAAAAAACTCAATTAAAAACTTAAAATCAATTTTCTCAAAAATGGACATTTTTAAAATTTTGGAAAAAATCTCAAAATTAGTTTATACTTGTGTCTAACTATACCCCCAAAATTATTTTGGGACGATGATGGGATCATAAGATATGAGAGATAACACATACGTATGATCAAGAGAAAATAGAATTTTCAAGTTGAACTTAATTTGTTTATCTACAACATAATTCTTTTATAGTATTTATGAATGTTGTTTCTTTGCGTATTACTTTTCTCAGTTTGTTCTGTTGTGACCCATTTATTTTTAGGTGCTGTAACTTTCTGTAGGTAGAAAAATGCTGGAACAGGCATGATCATGTTATGTGGAATAAAACCAGTTCTTCTATTTATTTTTTATGAATATCACTACTGTCAATAATCGTGAATTGCAATTTGAGACACTTTTAAAAATGAGGTTGGAACAAACATACTGTTTCTATAATATGTAAGAAATGGACCTTAAACTTTTTGCAGCCCAATCTTAACTTGGGCAGGAGCAGACAGGCCAGCTGGAATGCGCTGAATCCTAACCAAGTTAGGAGGTACAAACATCCCCTTGTCCAAAGGTAAGCCGCAGGCAGCCTGACAGGACTGCCAGGACCTGTGCCTGCTAAATAGCAGGTGCAAGTCTGAGCGGGCTGCAGCAGCCTGAATTGGGGCCACACAGCCCAGAGGGGGTTTAGATCTGGCATAATTGCCGGATACGGACTCCCCCTCTCCGAGCTGCTCTGCCCACAGGACCGCCCTCCCTCTGCCTCCTCCCTACCCCAAATTGCCCCTGTGCTGGTCAAATTCGGTTAGTGCAGTAACGGCTTACCTTCCGCTTCCTGCAGTGTCCGTTGCTGCCCAGTGCACATTTGCATAGCACAGACATGGTTATGGCACGTTTGTGACCATGTTGGGCTGATGCAGGTCACATGCATTGGCCCAACAGCGCAACTGGATTGCGCCCTCAATCCATTTAAAAAGCCATCAAAGAAAGAGATTAAGGCCAGTGATAAAATGGATGTTTCCTTTTTTCTATAACATTTGCAGGAAAAAAAATAAGCAAGACGAAAAAGATGAAATTACAGGTTTTCCAAGCACTAGACAAGATGTAGGTTACGATTGCAGTGCTTCAGATGGTGACCCTGATGTATCGTTCTCTTCAGAGGTTTTAAGAACATTGAATACATCCAAGACCTAGGAGAGGTCCTTTTGACAGGAAAAAGCACCATACACAATACTTGATTTTCTACAGATCGAGGAGGGAGAAAACAGTTTTATTTTTGTAGATTTCCATGTTTTCCAAGTGCAAAAGGAAGTGTTATGGTTTTTATTCAAAAAAAATATGGTTTTTATTTTTATTTGGTTTTGTTTACAAAAAAAGAGAAGTGCAGAAAGCAGTGTTTGTTTTATTTTATCACTGTTTTCTCCCACCTCCATCTACAGAGAAAGTAAAATGTACTACTGTAAAACGCATACTTCATATTGTCAACTGCCTCAAATTATCACTTTCATAATTGACACTTATTATTGATATTTAATATTATTGATATGTATCAACAAATAAACAGAAGCAAGTTGTCTTCACTAACTATGCAGGCAGACTGAGCAGAGAGCAGTAGTGTGGAGAGAAGGGGCAATGGTGCTGTTGCCCAATGGCCAATATGATCCTGCCTGTTCCATTTTGCATTTTATGTCTACGGAAAGTTATAGCACCTAAAAATAAATGGGTCACAAGAGAACAAACTGAGAAAAGTAATACGCAAAGAAACAACATTCATAAATACTATAAAAGAATTACGTTGTAGATAAACAAATTAAGTTCAACTTGAAAATTCTATTTTTCTTGATCATACATATGTGTTATCTCTCATATCTTATGATCCCATCATCGTCCCAAAATAATTTTGGGGGTATAGTTAGACACAAGTATAAACTAATTTTGAGATTTTTTCCAAAATTTTAAAAATGTCCATTTTTGAGAAAATTGATTTTAAGTTTTTAATTGAGTTTTTTAAAACTAAAAAAATTAAACCCATTGAGTTGTATATCATATGAAAGCCTATGGATAGAGCTTTAAAACTAGACGAGTCCCAACTCTGTATCTCAACGGGTGTTCAAGGTAAAACTAGTTAAAGGATCACCAGCATGCCATTTTTTGATAAAATTTTGAAACTTTAGACTTAAATATATTTTTTGAGTTAAAAAATTTAAAAATATGCATTACTTCAATATATAGGATCTTTAAGTATGCCACATTTTGCCAAAATGTAAGAATGTGAGGTAGAAAATTGCCCTTAAGGGTGATGCTTTGAGACGGAATGGCCCTTTCAGTTGAGGTGCCAAATTAGTAACATAAGGCTAGCTGACTACTATGAAAATGTTTAAGGGGTTAGTAATTTTGGAACTGACTTATATTTCTGTCTTGTAGCCTGAACGTTTACAAGGCACTCACTATTCAGTCCAGTCCGACATCTGGAGTATGGGCCTCTCTCTGGTGGAGCTGTCAATTGGAAGGTATCCCATACCACCACCAGACACCAAGGAACTGGAAGCGATATTTGGCCGTCCCATGGTTACTGGGGCAGAAGGGGAGCCCCACAGCATCTCTCCACGTCCCAGGCCCCCAGGACGTCCTATTAGCAGTAAGATTGTAGGAAGAGCAGTGCGGTTGCTGATGATACTATACCTGTCACTTGGACTTGATTTTTAGGCTAAAACTGATTACCTTTAAAAGCTCAACTGGGTTTGACAGTTTCCTAAGTTGCTGCAACATTTTAAGTGCAGGGGCAATGGAGGCAGAGGCATCCCTACCCATGGGATAGAGCTGGCAACATGAGATTATAGGATTTATTCCTAACAGGAACTCTCCTGCTTTGGAGAAAGGAGCAAACAGCTCTGTTGGCTTTCATTTGACCACTGGAGCTGTAAAGAATGGAGCTGAGTTTGGAATTAGGCTGAGAACTT
Organism: Lerista edwardsae; assembly: GCA_029204185.1. NCBI lineage: Eukaryota > Metazoa > Chordata > Lepidosauria > Squamata > Scincidae > Lerista > Lerista edwardsae. Next base: position 1,431,374 of record JAJKFI010000129.1, on the reverse strand, counting down.
TGAAGCTGCCATGTGGGCAGAAAAAATTTCTCAAAATTCAGTTGCTCTCCAGAACAGAGAACACACATAAGGGAGTACAGGTGGGCCCGCATTATCGGCGGGTTCAACACCTGCAGATTTGATAATTGGTGGGGCCCATTAGTTCTATGGGGTCTTGCTGCAGTTGCACATGTATTTTAGGCCTACACAGATCATTTGTACAGAACTTTTCTAAAGTTAAAGCCTACAGATTAGCACTTATAGCTCTTTGAGGTAGTGTTCATGCAGAGCAGCTGTGAACTTGCTGGGTTCTTTTGGCTGCTGCAGTATTGCAAAGAACTTTGTGTTAAGATTTCACTGTTCCACAAGCCTTTGTGGCCCATCTTTCCCCCCCTTTCTCTTTTGTCCTGTTTCCTAGCATTAGATCACCTTTTACTCACTTTTGAACAGCTATAACCAACTTCCATTTTACTTGTAGTAATACTACTTATAGTAATGTGAAGACTTCCAGATCAAAGGTGTGACCTTGTAGGCTTGGGTACCAATGTCCCTCTACTTGGAAATGAATTACTGGAAGACCATGGAACACATAATAGGAGATTTCCTGTAAATTAGCAACAGCTGCTTTTGCACCCTAGCAGATACCTGTGCATCTGTGGCCCATACTGCCAAATGCAGCTCCCTCAACTAGATATATGACAGCCTACTTTGATATATTTTTTCCTAACTTGGTGAGACTGCAAGAATTGGGGAGATGGTTAGCAGGTCATAGCAGGTCATATTGGTGAACTGGCTCAACTTTGGCTTGATGGGTTGTAAAATGTTTGGCATCACTTAGCACAGGAAATATCCTTGCCTAGAAGTCTCAGAAAGTCCTAGTTCACAATTGTCCTGCACATCTCCCTTTTTAACTTTCAATTTTGAAAAGAATTGGAACCATTGCTAGTAATCTGTGCTGTGACAAAGGTACTTGCTGGTGAGCAGCATGGCTTTCAGAAGTGTTCTCTGACCCTTCCAGGTGAGGCCTAAGCATCTGCTTCCCAGCTCGCTGTGTGTGTGTGTGTGTGTGTGTGTGTGTGTGTGTGTGTGTTAGGGGGAGGCATAATACTGTGTCATTGGGTGCCCAGGGTCCAGGGCCCCATCCCCCAGCTATGGATTCTCCATTGGCACATGCAGCGGGGTGTCAGACTCCCTGCAAGTTCCGATCTGTCAGACTCCCTGCAGGTCTCCCCTTCCAATAAGCTCATGGGGTCCAGCCTCCATCAAGTAGATGGGGGAAATAGGTTCCTGCACCCTCTTCCTTCTTCCCCAGTGGCTTGCTTTCTAGGGCTCACTGGCAGGCTGATGAACTCCTGCGTCAGCTGCCTAACCACTTCTGCCTCCATCACTGGCTGGTCTGGCTTTTTATAGGGGAAGACTCCTCTCCCTCCAGTTTGGCCCCTCCCCTGCCAGGTGACTTAATGGGGTCCCCATTGCTCTTGTCCTACCCCCCCCCCGCACTTCCCCACCTTGCTGATGGCTCGCCGGTGGCTGCCATGCACCCTGTGTGTCTCTGGAGCTGGAGAGATGGGCTGCAGGCTCTGCCCAGTTGTGCCGTCCCGACTGCGGGAGAAGAGGCAGCAACCTGGCAATGAAGTCCTGCGGTGCGCCTGTTCTTGCCAACATCATCTCAGCCAGGGCAGCCAAAGCAGTGGCCTGGAGCAGCAGGCTGTCAGCTGCAGCCACCTCTCTGTGCTGCCTGCCAATTGAGCTCGCCCCTGGATTTCCAGCCAGGCTCGCCCAGCCTCCCAGCATTGCTGCAGGGCGCCCAGCACAGCAGACCACTCCCCACTGGCCAGTAAGTCAGTTGTAAGGAGGGGACCCAAGATAGGATCCGGACATGTCACCAGATTGAAAATGCCAGTGTGTGTTTCAGTCTTACTTCTGTTTGGCATAAATTTCTTGATTTGCCTGTTATGCCTCTCTTCTTTTTCAGTATGTACCACATGGAACTTTTCATCCTGCTTTTGCTTCCTTTAACATTATAGGTCATGGGATGGATAGTAGGCCTGCAATGGCCATCTTTGAATTGCTGGACTATATTGTTAATGAGGTATGTGACTTGTAGTAATTTGGCCTTCGTTGTGGAGTTTTTGCTTCATATTTAGCACATTGTGCATCTTTAGCACATTGTACACCACAATCTAAAGTCTGGAATAGAATATTACATAGTATATGCAATACAACAAAAATATACAGTACTGTATTACAAGAGATTTAGGTTCATAATGTCCATAGAATGTATGGTGAAGAGGGTCCCTTTGCACCTAACCCCATATTTCCCATAGGTATCCGCTATGATTTGGTATCTGCTAGGTTATCCAGGAACCTAACCTTAGCAGATAACAAGGATTGACTACTTTCCTAACCCAAACTTCCCTTTGATTCAAAATTTACATTGGAAATGAAGCAATACAACCAAGATTGATTTTGCAAATTAAACCAAACCCATTTCATAGAATCCAACAACTGGATGAATCCATCACCCAGTGAACAATTCTTTATTTTTTATCTGCCCTCAGGAACAAGGTACTATGCATTAAACAAAAATGAGACTTGCCCTTAGGCTTACAGTCTAAGGTGAGACATGCAAGGGGAGTGGGAGTGTAAGGACAGAGATAGATAATGCCAGAACAGCTACATGTCAAGCTGAAGAAATGAGTTCTTCTGTATTTCTTTCAGTGCACCAGTGGAATGAGCCACAGGGTGACCAGGAGGCACAGCGCTCCAATGCTGGGATACAGCAAGGAAGAAAGAGTGCAGTCAGATTTAATTAGTTTATAGGTGGCAAGAATACCAGAGCATCAAAGAATAACATGAAAGATAATGAAGAGAGATACAAGAAAGGCAACATGGACATTTGGAAGTCAATAGAAAAATTAAACTTAAGTTAATGGGAAAGGAAGTTATTGTAGAGACAGGATCCATGGTATACTGCAAGGAGAGCATGTTCAGGAAAGCCGGTTGACTGTGTGGTGGTGACATAAGATTCTGTGGGCTATAAGAAAGCAGATACTCTGAGGCTGGGCTTGAAGAACAAACAGTCCAGCATGCTGAAGCCCTGCTGAGCTGTACTGTACTCCTACGTTTCTTGGCTCTTCTTCACAACCGGGAATTAATAGAAGCTTTTAAAAACCAAAATCAAGTTCTTGGAATATAATGTGCTGCACCAATTATCAGATCTTGTTGAATATCAACCTCACAGATATATGGTTTGCATACAGCTATGTCTTTAGCTCTTGCGTAAATAATTGGAAGTTGTGCATTGAGAAGCATACAGGCTAGGAGATGGTTCCTGTTCCATTGGCAGTTGCCTAGTTTCCCTCGCGGACCGGTATTGTAGCAGAAAACCTGACGAAAGATCCTTGCCTTCTTTGAGCTTACACAGTGATATTACCTACTCATTCTTTATTTCCCTTCATCAAGCAACCTTGAATGTTCGTTGCCCTTTACCTCCCAGACTGTAGAGTTGCAGGGCTGTATTTGATAATTTGTTGAGATACTTCCCAGTCACCAAGTTCTCATGATGTGTTACCTGTGCTTTTCCCCCTGTGTTTCCAGTCTCCTCCTAAGCTGCCGAATGGAGTTTTCACTCAAGACTTTCAGGAGTTTGTAAATAAATGGTAAGAACTTACTAAATGATACAAACTTTCTTAATATGATTCCATTTGTGGGTAGCCTGTGAGGGAGGGGGTGAGTTGGAACTGCTAGTGGGAGCCTTGTACAGTTCTCCCAACTGTGGCAGGCTAGAGAGAGTACAACTTTGCAAGTAGCAACTATTGACCAGTCATCATCTTTAAAATAAATTTCTAATTTTTCAGCTTGATTAAGAACCCTGCTGAACGGGCAGACCTGAAGATGCTAATGGTAAGTGGGTAAGAACTTCAGGGTTGTAAATACACTCTGTGTCAAAATAAATTTAAAAGTTAGTATTTTGGTTCCACTCCCTCGAAAAGTAGTTAACTATTAAATACTTACGATGTTGAAAGTGGCTTTGAGGAACTGATGGCCAAAAAAAGGCCATATTAGTCAAATAAATAAAACTCACTCAGTTATGCAACTTGATTATTTTGGGTAATTCACTTTCACGAGCAGTGCAGGAAGGTTCATTTCCATGTCAAATCATCACATTGATCCTGACTTTACTCCTTAGATTTTTATGAAATTTGGTATACTTATTTGTCCTATTATGCCATGAAAAAATACCAATTTTTAGCAGCTTGTGTTTATTATGTGAAATTTTATATGTAAATTGATTGAAAATTTAATCAAAAACAGCATGTTAGTGATACTTTCACATTGGACACCAGTTGAGATATAGAGTTGGAAGTGGTCTCGTTTTAAAGCTCCTTTCATGAGCTTTCTTTCATACAGCACGGTATAATATTTGTTTTATTGTTAAAAAATCAATTTAAAAGTTTAAAATCAATTTTCTCCAAGATAATTTTAAAATGTTGAAAAAAATCTCAAAATTAGTTCATAGTTGGGTCTAACTAAAAAAAAAGTTGGGTGGTGGTGGATGATGGGATCATGAGATACAACACATACATAAGATGAGAAACCTCAGGTACCTAAACATGTGATGTGTGAAAGGGTGCTCAGATACTTAGTTGTTAAATTTCTAGCCCACGTGGAACTGAAGACAGAGCTCTAACTCTATTGGAAGGTGCCCGGTAAAATTCCAGAATCAGTGAGCAGCTGAGCAGGACTTTGCAGCTGTTTCCGGGTCAAATCATCACACTTAATTTTTTTCTACCTCATGTTCTTAGATTTTGAGGAAGCTTGTCATACTTAAAGATCCTATATAGTTATTGAATAAATGCATTTTGAAAAATTTTTAAACTCAGAGAAAAAAATATACTTAAGTCTATATTTTCAAAATGTGATTTAAAAAATGGCATGCTACTGATACTTTAACTAGTTGCACAATGGCCCACATGATCCTGCCTGTACCAGTTTGCATTTTTCTGGCTACAGAAAGTTACAACACCTAAACGTAAATGGGTCAGAACAGACTGAGGAAAGTAATAGACCTGGAAACATTCATAAATACTATACAAGAATTACGTTTTAGATAAAAATTAAGTTCAATGTGAAAATTCTAATCTAAATGTTCTTGTTGCAAGCGTTTGCAATGTTGGTAGCTGTTACTACTTCTAGCTCTTTTGAGTGTACACTCAGTGGCAAATCTTTTCTGTAATGTGTTCAATGGTCTCAAGCAGGGATGGGAATTTGGCCCCATGGCAAGACCTGAGTCCCAAGTGTCTGCCCCCAATTCGGGCATGAGTCCTCGTGGGCGCTCTTTGCTGACTTGCCCAGAGCTGTGATTCGTGTCATTTTTATGCAAGTCAAGCAATGTTTGTGAGGCTGCCGCAGGCAGCACGCCAAGACATGAACCAAAAAGGACTGACTGGGCAAAGCAGACAGCATGAGGGGACAGAAGTGGCAATCAGGAGCAAGGTTGCGCGGCCACAGCTGGAGGCTTACATTATGAACAGTATTACCCACTCCACTGTAGTTCTACACAGAAGTAGTTCCATTGTGCTGAGGCTTCTTCCTCCTGGAGAACAACGGAGCCTGGAGCCATGAGGTTGGAGGAAGGCATGATCTCTGAGAACCGCCCCCTCCCTGGCTTCTCTTCCTCCCCTTCCCTGAGCTTCTCAGACTCCAGCCAATCCTAAGGCAAGAACCCCTTGTGCTCCTCCTCCTGCTCTCCTTCATCTAGTGATAATAGGTTCCTTCAGAGATGGACAGGACAGCCTGTTCTCACTTCCATCTCCCTGCCTCTTGGCTGGAACGGCTGGCTTTCAGATGACCCCACACCATGAAAAAAGTAAGCAGGCACACTCAGACTTGCAGGTTTACAGACTTGAGTTTTTCAGATCCATTCTCAAGTCAGTGCCCGAGACCTTGACATGTGGGACTCAAGTCTACACTAGTCAGCAAAAAACATATTTTTGTGGCTCAGACTCGAGTCCTGCGACTTGAGTTCCCATCCCTGGTCTCCAGGGTTTTGGATGTTGAATTCTGCATTTTATAGCAGGCTCCTTGCACAGAATGGTCCCTAGGCCTTCTTGTAATGCTCTTTTAAAGGAAGAGCTTGTGGAAGTGGCTGTTATTTAGCTTACCATAATTTGTTCTTGCTGTTAGTGTCTTATTTTCCTATCTTATTGTTTGTAAGCCACCATATGCATTTAAGTTTGACAGGGTAGGCATCCTAGAAATACTTGCTGCAATTAATAGGCTTTGGTTTACATTGCAGTGGCCCCATGGTAGGTGGCAGTGGGTGGGTGCTTCTCTGGTAGCTTGCATTTCCAATAAAGCGGCAACTGCCTTCACATGCACATAGTCTGGCTCTGAACTGAGCTAATTCTGAACTCTCGAAAAGCTGATATTTCACTTTAGTTAAAGGGAGAGGGAAGCAAATTTGGGAACAGCAGGGAGTCTTGATCAGATAGTTAGCCTGAGGGTATGCTTGCACATCCACGCATACCCTTCCCCCAACTTTGCCCAGCTTTTATGCAAAGGAATGTGCTTGCCCTCCCTCCCCAATCTGGTTTATGTGCCTCTACATGCTTTCAGATATATATATATATATAATAGCAAAGATAGAGTTTCACGAAAAAGATGTTGAATCCATGGCAGAGCCCTTTTCTGCCACAGCCCAGTATCAGTGCATTTTGTTCTCTTTGCACCGCCAACAGCTCTGAATGCTGACAGATGCCAACAGTGCAGAAACAATTTCTTGCTGAGGCTACTTTGTACCATAAATGCTGGTAGCACCCATCTGTTCTGGATAAGATTTTCTGACTCTTTTTCACGCCTGGCCAGTGACACCAGTTTTTCAAAAGCATGATTGCGAAATTTTTCTGGACAGTTTGGTTTGTAAAAGCAAAGTATTGTTAGAAAAGACATGTTCCAAAAGGCCACACACTCCACCTCCCTAATCCCATTCTGAATCTGGCCTGACTCTTCAGATGGGTGATGGAAGGGCAGCTACTAGGGGAGTGGAGAGAGATGGGTAGGTATATAGGAGCCGAAATGCATGACCAGCCCATCTATGAAGTAGGTGTTACAGCAGGTAGCAGAATGTAGCAGACAGACTTTGAAGTGACTTTCACCTTAAGTCTGACATCTTCAACCTCCACCCCAGAACACGTCCAGTCTGCTTTCCCACCCCTTTACCTGGTTCCTTCCATGTATGGGCCCTTTCATAGAACAGGAAATGTGAGACGTGTTGGAAGTTGGTTGTTTCATTCCTGTTTAATTGAAAGGAACTGTGTGAGGAAAGAGCCAGGTTACAGAAATAAGGAAGCGGATTGCTGCCTTCCACATGTTTTTGGCAGGAAGAGCAGTGCACAAAGTTTGCCCCAGCTTCATGCAGTGCTTGGGTTCAAGCCAATCCTGCAAACTGTTGACCGCTGTTGTATTTGTTTAGAGGCAGAAGAGGCTTCATCCTTGTCTGGTTAAGCATGTTTCTCCATGGATATACCGGCCTGTTCTCATTAGCATCTGTTGCAGTGAAGCTGCTTGGCATCTCAAGGTGGTCCTCCTTTAGATGGTGTTAATATTGTGGGAGAAACTCTGGACAACACATGAACGCAGCAAAACAGCATGAGGCTCTTTGGAGTAGTGGGGCCAGCAGAGTAACTGTCTTTTTTATAAGGAAACAGGAATTTGGAATAGTCAGTCCCCTCCAAGAGGCTATAAAGCACAGGTTAAACCAGTGTGCAATTCTATTTCCTTTTTTTTTTTTTTTTGGATTTGTTGCTTTCGAATCAAAAGAATGTCATCCTCTAACAAAAACATCAGTCTTGTAAAATAGTCTTCTACTGTCTCAGACCACTGATCTATTTAGACCTGCATGGCCCAATCTGGCAGAGTCTTGAATCATTGTGTCTCACTCAGGGGAACTCGCTAAGACTACAAATGACATGCTGTTTTTAACTGGTGTGAGTTGTGAGCCCTTCTTGTTGCAGCAAAGCACTTGGGAATTTCTAATGTAGTGCTTCCTAATCAGAGCAGAAGGCTTGGGGAGGGAGGGTTAAGTGGGTGGGGACTCTAGTCTCTCCCTTCAATTCTCAATCTCTGCTTTCCTTGCCTTAAAATAGCCTCCAGAATTCCATCATTCTCTGTCTTTGCCCATGATGAGAAAAATTAAGTCACAATTTGGGCAACCCACCTACCACCAACTATGATAACGCCTCCTTTCTTGTTTGTTTTCAGAATCATGCCTTTATCAAACGCTCCGAGGTGGAAGAGGTGGATTTTGCTGGCTGGCTATGTAAGACGCTGCGGTTGAACCAGCCCAGCACTCCCACCCGCACTGCCATGTGACCGCCAAGCAAACTGCCTTGTTCTTTTTTCTTTCATGCACCTGCTTGTTCAGCTGCTGTTCACTGCCCTTCAGCAGAAGAAAGAACCACCCTTCTTGATCTGCCCCTCCCCCCCCCCTCTTTGCTCCGGAACTGCAAAGCAACATAGTTTGGAAACTGCCCAATCATCCAGCAGCAAGAGAAGAAATCAGCTTGCTTCATTAAGTTCCTGTTTTGTTGTTGGGTTTCATTTCTGTGCCCGCAGCAGAGTGTGGTTTGCATTCTCGAGCTTCTGACTTTTCAGATGCGTGGGGAGGCGTACAGTTGAGCTGCTGCATTTTGCTAGATTATGTTGTCAGTTTTGGAAGAAAAAAGGAAGAAACTGTCTGCAAGCTGTGCCTTTATGTTTGGTGTTTTGGGTGGGCCTGAGGATGGCTTGCAGTGGATGCTGCAGATGGACAGAGACCTTGCTCTGGGGAGGGCCTGGGGGCAAAAGTGAGCAGGTTACAAACCAGCCAGCATGGTGGTTTCATTTATGTTGGCAGAAACGTGGGCCTGATTGCTTGCTGGAACTGGCCTGGGTGAGATAGCAGGAGTGCTGCCAGATTAAGGAAGTTCTTGTTTGGTGGGCGAGCAGCCAGCAGTAAATTTCTTCTCATTCTCTTTCTCCCCTTGACTCTGGTCTTGCATTTAGTTTAACAAGGAAGTTACCTTCAGTTCCACTTGAGCCTTGTGTGTTCTGGGGGTGGAGGCTGTTCAACAGTGAAAGTGTCTTTGGCTCTTTTTTTCTGGGCCTTGCACCATGGAGACAGCGTGGTAGTTAGTCCTGAATAGGATAGGAGAGGTTGCACTTGTGCTATTGCTTCAAAGATACAAGGTCCTAAACTTGTCTCCTTCCAGCCCTTGTCTGCTTAACAATCAATCTTGGAGTGCTCCATTTCTGGAATCGTGTGTACTACTAACTTTTTAAACAACAGATGGGGAGGTCAGCACCCCTTTGTGGGAGTTCACTTGAGGGAGAAGAACTCACAGCAGGTTTTAGGGGTACTGCATCAATGTCACAAAAATCCCTTCAGTCGCAGCTTCCTTCTCTTTCCAGTGCAAGGGTTTGGTCAGCATCCACTGGCCCTCAGACACTATAACTCTGCCTTGTAACAGTATCTAATTCTCTTGTATCTTAATTCATTTCTCCCTTTGCATTGATGTTGCTGTCTCTTTATCCCAAGAGTGCATGATGCAATGGCAACACACTTGTGCCGCACCTGATGCTCCACTGTCTCACTCAAGCTACTGTGCTCCATACCTCAGAAAAGGCTTAATCTCCGCAGCAGAGGTTATATTTTGGGTGGGAAGTACTGTATTTCTGTGCATGGGATAAGGACTATATGGCTGTCTTAAATGGTGACTGGCATTTGTCACCATTCTCCCAACGCCTAATTTGGAATTAATGCTGCTCCTTCTTTGAACTGTTCGGTCTCTATCATGCTGCTGCTTTCATCTCCATTGGGCTCAACATTTGCGACTTTGTCTGGCGTTGGCTTGCTAAGTTCCAGTGCAGTTAGCTTATAACAGCTGGTTAGGAAGAGAAACTTGCACTGGAATGAGAACCAGTTTAAACCATCCCAAGCCTTTGCAGTTGGGTTCTTTTGAAGTCTTGTAGCTTGTGATGCTGCTACTACACTGCCCTTTGTGCGGCTTTGAATATTGAACCTTCTGGCATTCCAGTAATGGGGCAGGAGCAGCTAGAGAATGCTTAATCAGTTGCTGTAGCCCTATTAACTAAGGAAACTTTGACTGGGTAGCAGAACTAGATGGAGTCAATTTTGGAAGAGACAAAAGCAGGGCTTGTTCAGGGTGTGAGTAACTAGCCTTGATTTCATTGATGCTTTGCACCATGGGTGCAGAAACTTCATGCAGGTTTGCTTCTCAAAGTGAGCCACACAAATGCGCCTTTTCTCACCTATGAATGGATTGTCCAGTCATATTTAAAGCTGCCATTAGTAATGGCATTAACTGTCTGTTCTGTCTGTTCCTCATCTAGCTAGGAGTTCTGCAGCCAGGGATGTCTGTGAAGTGCTTAGTGCAAGGAGTTTTCCTGGCTTAGCTTGACTAGTAAGGTGCAAGGTTGTCTGTCTCTGCACACCTGGATGTGCATGGTTGGCTAACTTCATTATCATATGGGAGGAGAACCCAACTGAATGACAAGACAAACTTGACTGTCACGGAGAGGGGGCTGGCCACCTTTGTGCCATGGTTTAGGCATGAACGTAGCATGACTCCCAGGTTTTACCTTCCTCCCCCCCCCCCATTGTGCATTCCTGAAGTAAAAATTATTGGGATGCCATAGCAAAAGAGAAGGTTCTGCATTTCTGAGGAATATGATCCTTGGAGCACCACCTATAGGGATAGAGCAGCTTTTACCCATAGAATTGGGGTTGGGTAGCGCAGACTGATCTTTGACTTGAAATGGCCAGAGTGTCTGCATGACCTTGGAATGAAGACTGCTGGGAAAGCCCTTACGGCTGTTCCTTTTCAGAAGTTCTGCTCTTGTCTACCCCAAATGAGGAAGAGCACATTTTACCACTGAGGCATCAGGCACCTCTTTCTTTGTTTTGGAGTCTGCTTTTTCTCTCTCATTGAATTTCTCTTCCAGTAATAATGTGAGTGTCAAAACTTTCTAGGCACGTTGATCCTGTTTGTATTGCAAGCTATAATTCCACTGTACATGGTAAATCTGCAGTGCAGAAAGAGCCAGGGAGTTGTTCCCAGATTTTTATTTGATTCTATTTTCTTGAGTGGCTTGTTTTGATTGGGGAACATGCCCTACACCTCCCTGAATTTAATCCTAGAGACTTCCACAAGCTCCTGTTTCCCTCTGCTTGCCATCTCATCAAGACTAAAAAGAAAGGGTAACAAGTAGAACTATGTAAGCCTGTATGGTGTGGCTGCTTAGAAAAGAGTGTAGTTGTGGACAGATTTGCAAGGAAGAATATGAAAAATAACGTTTAGATAGGGTTAGGAGATTGGTGTTTTTCCCCACCCATTCCTGTTGGTTCATTTTATGCTGCTGGTTGTGGTTCATATATACTGGGTGTTGGAAGAAAATAAAATATAATGGATTGTGTTTTTTCTTTTAAATACTACAAGTGGCTTAACCATGGATTTATTAAATAAAAATTGAAGGTCTTTATTTTTAACCTTGGTGTTAATCTATTTGATGTGATTTCTAAGGCACTCCAACCATCTTATTCCTGTTTCCTTAGGGTCACTAAAGCAGTGATTGAGAAGGTTGGATAAAGCTTACAGTGTGTGTGTGTGTGTGTGTGTGTGTGTGTACATGCGCGCACGCATGTGCACACTTCTTTCCTCCCCTCCTTAGTCAGATGGGGAATATTGAGAGGTTTTTTCCTCTGAACCGCTTCTTAGTGGACAGAAGAAAAATGGGGAGAGATTCTTAGCAAATCTCTGGGCAACGTTCATTTGTGTATGGGTAGGCTGGCGGCCCTTTTGAACAGCTCTAGCATCCTTTTTTCAAATTAGCATTTGAAATACATTATTGCAGCTGGATCTGTTGTGCATGGCACCACCTGGTTTTTCCAACTAGTAATTCTCCCTGTTCCTGGTGCAACTATTGCCTATCAAATGGGGTAACTCTTGAGGATTTGAATGTATAATATTCAGTGTTTGAGTTAAAGTTGTTGATGAATCAGTGGGATCATGTGATCAAATTACTGTACTTTTTTTTATAAAACACATGAACAGTGAGGCTCTGCCTGGGTATGTGTTTGGGGGTGGGGAGTGTATTTTGTTTCTCTGCCTCTATTTAAAGAAAATACTTAGTAAGATGTTCAGATGTTTTTGGAAAACGTTCTTACCCTTTTTTTTTGCGCTTTGGGTTGTTGTTTTTTTTGCAGGGGGGGGAGAGTTTAAGGACAATGTATTGAGTATTTTGATGGTGCAATTTTTTTTAAAGAAAAAACTCAATATTTTCATCTTGGGGAGATAAAATAAATGGCACTTTACATTAAAAGGTCTGTTGTGCTTTCTTGCATATGTGTTTGCATTTCTAAAACCTCAGAGCTGCAAAGGCAGTTTTGTGAGTTTTGTCAAAAGTTCTCCCAGTTCTTCTGTTTGTTATATGCCTGTCCATGCCTTTTTCATAAAGTGCAAGGGGCTTTCTTCCTCCTCTGTTTAACCCTACAGCAGCCCTATGTAGAAGGTTGTTAGATGGTGGCGATCCAGTCATATCTAATTTGGCATAGCAGCAGAATCATACCCCCAGCAAAGGCCCATGGGAAGAAAAGACCAGAGTGTCAATCAGGAATGAGGTGGGCCACATCCTCCGCAGGTGAGAACTCTGGGATTACAGGAGCCTTCATTTAATGTGTTTCTTGTAGCCCATAGTTTGAGAATTCCCTATATATTCGCATTCTCCATTAATCCCCTCCATTTCAATCCATATCCACTTCAATCCTGATACAAATGCAGAGGTTTTCAAGCAGTGGCTGTGACCTTATACAACAGTTGCCCCTGATAGGCCAAGCCAAATGCATACAAAGGAGAAGATTAAATTCAAGATAATTGCTAATATTATTTAAATTTGGTTTGTTGCTAACTACAGTAAAGCATAGTAATATCTGAAGGTGTTACTTCCATTATGGATTGGGAAGACCCCTCTCCCCTGGAACTGTAGTTATTGGAGAGGGGCTAGGGGTCTCTTTTAATTCCCAGGATTATTTGGGAGAAGCTATTATTGTTGATATGGCATGAGTCTAAGTGTATTTTGCAGTGTAGATGTACCCTGCATGCTTGGGGGATTGACACATTATGGGTGCAGGAAGCTAATATGGTTGCTGTCATATTTGAATGCGGACCCATAGTTTGAAAAAAGTAAAAACAGCCTTCAACATTTGAAATCTAATGCAATACCAAAGCCCAAAACAACAAAAGTTAAACAAGGAGGGCAAGCAGCTAGAAGGCACAACACTACATGTTAAGGCTTGTGTGTTGCAGGAATTATTTGGTACTCAGCAATATTTGAATAACTACACAGTAAGCAAGAGCACAAACTTTGGCAAAAGAAATGTAAAAAGGAGGCCTAGAAAGACTTTGAGGAACACATGGCCAGCAACATAAAGGGGTATAATAAAAGCTGTTTCAAATATGTTAATCTGCCAGAAAGGCTATCGACCTGCTAGATGCTGTGGGAGGAAAAGGGAAGAAAGATAAAAGGGAGCATGCAGAGAAATTAAATTCTTTTCATCTATCTTCATGGCAGAAGATCTTGGACAGGTACTGCTTCCCAAACAACCCCTCCTGACTAAGGAATTAAGTCAGAGGTTGAAAGAGAAGTCAGAGGTTGTTTTTATACCTAATGGACAAATTAAATATCAATAAGTTAATGGGCCCAGATGGCATTCACCCAAGAGTTAAGAAGGAACTGAAGAACAAAATTGCCAATTTCTTTAACTTGTCCCTTAAAACCACCAGAGGATTGGAGGATAGCAAATGTCACACCAATCTTTAAAAAAGAAAAGAGAGGGGACCTGGGAACTACACACCAATCAGCCTAACATCTGTTCCAGGTAAGATGATAGAAAGCCTCATCAAAACTTTTTAAAAAACATATAGAAGAACAAGCATTGCTGAAGGAAAATCAACATGGCTTCTGTTAGGGTAAGTCTTGCCTCATGAACCTTTTAGAATTCTTTGAAAAGGTCAACAGGCATGTGGATGCAGGTGAACCTGTGCATATTATATATCTGGATTTTCAGAAGACATTTGAGACATACCAAAGCCAGCTGAGAATACTTTACAGTCGGGGAAGAAGAGGGCACATCCTTATGAATTGGTTGAGGACCAGGAAACGGAGTGGATGTCTGGGCAATTTTCACATGGAGAGAGGTGAAAAATGGAGTGCGGCAAGAATCTGTTCTGGAACTTGTGCTTTTCAATTTGTTCATAAATGACCTGGAGAAAGGGATAAGCAGCAAGATGGCCAAGTTTGGACGACGCTAAACTTTTCCAGGTGGTAAAAATCAGAAGGGATTATGAAGAGCTCTAGAAGGAATTCTCCCAGCTTGGAATAGGCAGCAAAATGGCAGATGCATTTCAATGTAGCCAAGTGTAAAGTGATGTATACTGGGGCAAAAAAAAAAAATCAAAACTTCAAGCATAGGCTAATGCATTGTTATTCAAACTGAGTCAGGACCCACTTAGTGGGTTGTGACCTGATGTCTGGTGAGCCACGGAAAGCTGGAAGCTGCCATTTGGAAACTGCAGACTCTTGCTACATTCCTTTTTTATTATTTTGATTAAAACCATAAAAATACACTTAAAATTACAAAACAAATTAAACAAAAACCAAATTCAAAATATATAAAGCAAGCATGGAGCAATATGTCTAATTTACTTACAACCTTTACAACATATCAATAACTGTTCCTATTAAAAATTGTCTCTTAGCCAACCTCCTATTCTCTTCTTTAATACTTTAAAAAAAATCTCTATCACTTATTTTAATACCCAGCATAACATTTCATATCTACATCATCCATCTATTTATCAAGTCCATATTTCTGAAATTCCCCTTCTCACGCAGGAGTGGTTTCCAGTTATCCAGAAATGGCTTTACTGACTTCTCTTTAAGTAAAATTGTAAGTTTGTCCATTTCTATTTAGTCCAAAATTTTTATCCACCAATCTTCAATTGAATCTTTTAGTCCTTTTGAACCAATACTGTTCATACAGTATCCTTGCTGCAGTTGTCATATAAAAAAATAAGGTTTCAAAATCTTTTAGTACCTGATCCTCAAATATACCCAGCAAGAAGGCTTCTGTTTTTGTTGGTAAGTTTACCTTAAAAATCCACTGCATCTGCTGGTAAATTTGAGCCCAATATTTTTTTGCTTTTGTACAAGCCCACAACATATGGTAAAATGTGCCTTCTTGTTTCTAACACTGCCAACATTTGTTCGAAACATTTTTGCTACTTTAACTGGTGTTATATACCATCTATACATCATCTTTAAAAATTTTCTTTGATTTATATTTAATGTGAATTTCAATCTTTTAGTCCACAAACCTTCCCACTGTTCCATTAAAATCTCATGACCAACATTTTTTGCCCACTGTATCATGCATTCTTTAACTTGTTCTTCTTCTGTCTCATATTTTAACAATAATGTATACATTTTAGCAATACATTGTTCTTCTCCAGTAAACAATTTGGTTTCTAGTGACATTTGATCTTCAAAGCCATATAACCTTTTATCCATTTTAAATCTCTCACTTGAAACCATTGACAACTATTCCCTTCTTCTGATAATTCCTCTGTTGTCTCCAACCTGCATTCTCCTTGTGAAAAAACTAATGAATTTATATATAATTGAGAGCGGCGCTTCTATGCTTTTGGGTATTAAGAATAAAGAAACATGATTAAAGAAATATACTCCGGAACCATGTCCCTTTCCCCCAGTGAGCTTTGCTGAAACATAGAGTGGAAATTTTTGAGCTACTGTAAAGTTGCTAAATGACCCTTTGCTAGAAGAAGTAGCCAAACCGCAGACCCAGCTCAAGCCAGAGAAACTTGCTAAGAGCTGCAAATATTATCTTGCAGATATTTCCTGTATTCTGCTGGGATTATGCTGTAATGCAAAGAATCCCAACCAGAACACTCTGGTTGTGAAATGTTTAGGCAAGATATTTTCCCCTCCTTCCTCTTTTCCCCCCTTCCTCTTTTCCCCCCTCCCTTCTGAGTTGCTAATAATTCCTGTGTCTTGCTAAAGCTTTACTGAAGCAGTAAACATGTGTATTGCAAATTGCTCAACTATTCTGTACTTTGCTAAATATGGTAAATGCTAAGGAAACCGTTACTCAAAGAAGGCGCGGCCCTGGGAAAGTTAAACGCCTATAAAGAGGAACTGACCTGTCTGTAGGGCGCATCTGTGGCTTTGTGAAAAGATTCCACACAGGCGACCAGCGATGGCCAGCTGAATAAACTGCTTCTTTTGCTTAAAGATCGGGGGTCTGTGTCTTTATGAGGGGTACCTAACATTTTGGTGCCATGAAAGACTTGGATTTTGGGCCCTTTGGCCAAGCCCTGTGCAACCTCCTGTCTCTCTGCTGCCTAGGTGCCCATCTGTGCCACAGCGCCAGGGAGCGGGTTAGACTCCCGAGGCACACCGGCACAGAGCGGCGGAGACCAGGAGTTGAAGGCACGGTGAGCACTACACAAAAGTACAACCAGCTTCAAGGTATCTGGACTGGTGGAAATCCTGGGAAGAACGACAAGGCATCGTCAGGTGCAGTATACTGAAACTTTGGGAATAGTACGCATTTTAGACTGGGAAAAGGGGGCCTGATCAACCCCTGACAGGGACTATTTGGGCCAGGCACACAGTGACCTGGGGTAGATCCCTGCTAGGACCTGGGTGGAATGGCATGCCTATTGTGTGAATGAGAGATTTCTGAGTGTGGACATCTCTGTACCGTGTTTTCAACTTCCTGCGAAGGGAGCGGCCAGGAAAAGGTGGAAGCATTTGACGTATACCTTTGTGTCTTGGGACAGGAGACCCCTCACTCCTGCTCTGCAACCCCCCTTCCTTTTGTGTTACTGTCTGAGTGTTGTACTGTGAAATGGGAGGAAACCAGAGTAAGCCCACTCCCCTGGACTGTATGCTAAGCAATTTTTATGAGTTAAAAAAGGTAGATTATGGGGTGCCCCTAAAAAAGGCCGTATTGCAAAGGCAATATACCCTGGACTGGCCCATGGCCGGTACCGGGTGGCCGTCTTGGGGATCCACTGATCCTGAGGCGTGCAGAAAAGTATGGTTGAAAGCAACTGAACAGGAGGGACACCCTGATTGGTACCCGTACATTGATAGATGGTGGGAGATAGTAAAAGACTCCCCTCAGTGGTGGACCAAGTGCAGTGGTCCGGGTCTGACTGAAGCCCCAAAGCAAAGGAGACATTTCTTCATGGCTCCACTAAAAGTAAAACAAAAGAAAACCCCTCTCATTTTGCAAGAAGATCCAGAGGATAGTATAATGCCTACCCCTTATGAGGGTGCTACGGCACCCACCCCCTCCCAAGAGGGGCGCAAGCTCAGCCTGTAGTTCAGGCTCAGCCTGCAGTAAGGGAAGAACCTGGAGAGGGAGAAGATATTCCAGTGGAAGAACAAGGGGCAACAGCACATCAAGGAAGGACCCCTCCTCCAAGCCCAGATTCCACCACATCAAGGATGCTCCTTTGCCCCAAAGAGAAAAAAGTAAACTTCCAAGCCCCACTGCGCACCACCCGCGCCCCCATGGGGGAAACAGGAGCTGGAAATGACCCCAGTTTACAGAACAACAATTCAATACGTGCCATGGACCAGCGCGGATCTTTTTAATTATAAAATGAACACTCCGTGTTTCCAAGATGATCCATCAGCTGTTGTCCATCTGGTGGAGCAACTAGTTGCCATGCACTGCCCCACTTATCTAGACATGGGAATCCTGTTGTCTACCCTCTTGACCCCAGAAGATAGGAACCAGGTAGCGCAAGGGGCTAAAGATTATGTGAGAGAGGAGGCAAGAAAACAAAATTGGGCTGAAGATAACGATGTGCAGATCTACCTCCCTGCTCAAGACCCAGATTGGGATCCATATAACCAACACATGGCCCATTTGAGTGTCCGTCGGCAGGCCTTGATAGAAGGCATGTGGAGAACAGGAAGAAAAGCAACAAATTATGCAAAAGTGACTGAAGTGCTACAAACGCCACTCAAAGCCCAGGGGCATTTTTGGAAAGAAGGAAGCATATAAAAAATGGACCCCCATGAACCCAGATTATGAGACCAATAAAAGACATGTTGTCATCAGCTTCATGAATCAGGCATATCCAGATATAAAGCGTAAACTGCAAAAGGCGGAAGGAATAGAGACAGAGTTAAGAGAAAGTCTTGAGCTTGGCGTATAAAGTATAAAGAACAGAGAAGAGGAAGGAAAGAAGGAAAAAGCGAAGGAGAGAACTCAGAAGCCTGTCCTGATCGAAGCAGCAGTGAGAGGAGAAGATGGGACAAGACGGAGAGGAAGAGGCAGAGGCCGTGGAGGATGGAACTGTGGCAGAGGCCAGGGAGGAGGCCAAAGAATTCCATTAGGACACAATCAATGCACAAATTGTGGAAAAGGACACTGGAAAAGGGAATGTCAGGAACCCCAACGATGGGCGCCAGAACAAGCAGCTGAAGGAGTAGTGGCTGGGGCCCTGCTTCAAGCAGGAGCAAGCCAATAGGGCAGACAGGGTTCCCCCTCTGCCCAGGGGATGGAGAACACCCTACCAGAAGAGCCTGTCTTGATATGCAAAGTGGGTGCAGAAAAAATACCCCTCCTAGTGGATACTGGGGCAGCAATATCCACCCTAACTCAAAGGTTAGGAGAATTTGAAATCAGTAAAGAACCAGAAACTATTACGGGGGTAACGGGGCGCACTCAGGTGTTGCAGTAACAAGAGCCCTTGCACTGTGAAATAGGAGGGCAAATTCTAAGTCATTCCTTCTTGTACTCACCTGACTGCCCTTTATCCATCATGGGAAGGGATCTGCTAACCAAATTGAGAGCCACAATACAGTTCAATGAAGAGAAAGCTACAGTTTACATATCCCGGGAGGAGGGATGGAAGCTGATAGCTGCAATGAACCTTGTCTCACCAGCGAAAGAAGAAAGCCAGCAAATAAATTGGGCATTGTTTCCTGCAACTGTAAAATCCCCCAGGGCTAGCAAAAAACCAAGCGCCTCTTCTGATAGAACTCAAGCAAGGAGCACAGCCCATGTCCATCAAGCAACCCCATTCCCAGGGAGGGAGCAAAGGGAATTACTCCTGTTGTAAAGAGACTAGAAGAGGAGGGAATCTTAAAGCCTTGCATGAGTCCTTGGAACACACCATTTCTTCTAGTCCCCAAGGCTGTAAAAGGACAATGGAGACCCGTGCAAGACCTGTGAGCAGTGAATAAGGCTGTTGTGTCCTATGAGCCTACAGTCCCCAAACCCTATACCCTAATAAGCACCATTCCAGGTGAATGCAAAGATGGGCTGGCTCACAGGTGCCAATTGCAGCGTCCTTCAAGTCCAGTACAGTGTACCACTTCGCATCACCTGGAAAGACCTGGATATGGGAAAAATAGGACAAAAAACATGGACCTGGCTCCCACAGGGATTCCAAAATTCACCTGTGCTGTTTTCCATGGCTTTAGCAAAAGGTTTGGAAAATTACAAGCCCCCAAGGGGGGTAAAAGTCTTGCAATTTGTGGATGATCTGCTTTTATGTGCAGATACAAAAGAAAAATGCCTAAAAGAGACATCAGAGCAGCTTAAATTGCTAGATGAGGCAGGATACAAGGTGTCAAAATCCAAGACCCAGATATGCCAGCAAAAGGTGCAGTATTTGGGGTACATCTTGGAAAGGGGACAGTGAAAGCCAGGATCAAGTTGGAAGCATATGTTTGAAATCCCTGAACAAAGCGGCAGCTAAGAGGATTCCTTGGGATGACAGGATTCTGCAGACTTTGGATTCTAGGATTTGCAGAACTGGCAAGGCCACTTTATGAATTAACACGAGGGCCCAAAGTAGCTCCATTTGAATGGACCACTGAGGCAGATGAGGCATTTCAGGCCATCAAGCAAGTGTTACAGAGGGCTCCAGCGTTAGGAATACCAGGTTGAGACAAGCCATCCATCCTCTTTGTGGCTGAAAACCAAGGGATCGCAAAAGGGGTCCTGACACAGCCCATGGAGTCATGGAAAAGACCAGTGGCCTATCTGTCCAAGCAGCCAGACCCCGTTGCAAGAGGATGGCCAGGCTGCATGAGGGCCATCATAGCAGTGGCACTCCTGGTAGAAGAGTCTAACAAATTAACTTTGGGGAAGCCCCTGACTGCATGCGTGCCTCATGATGTATCTCACATATTGCTGACAAAAGGCCACAATTGGCTCACAACCTCTTGAATGCTAAAGTATCAGCTAATTATGCGTGAGAACCCAGAGCTAACAATTCAAAAGTGCACAACCCTAAACCCAGCAAACTTGTTACCTGAAGGAGATGACAGTGAGGCCAAAACCCATGACTATTTGGAACTTCTGAGCCTGTCCACGGCAGCCAGACTGGACCTGAAAGATGTGCCCATTCAAAATCCTGATTGCACCTGGTACATAGATGGGTCCTCCTTTGTAGAAGATGGGAAAAGATGTGCAGGCTACGCTGTAGTTTCAGATTATGATGTAATACAAGCTGAAAAGGAATTGGTTGTAGCCCCTTCGAGCTGTTGTTCAGAAGGCCCCCACCTATCCTCAAACCTCTCTTGCCCCATTTGCAAAAGATAGGGGACCAACAGATGGTAGAGGATCTAAAGCATTTGGGACAGGCTTTGCATAAGATGCATAGGTGGGTGGCAGAAAATGAACCCATCCCTATGGTAGAAAAAGCTCATGGATACCAACCAGAGAACTATGTGTGGGTAAAAGGGTGGAAAGCAGAGCCGCTAAAAGCACAGTGGGATGGGCCATATATGACATTATTAACAGCTCCAACTGCTTTAAAGGTAGCAGGCATCAAACCGTGGATCCACCACACTAGGGTAAAGAAAGCAAGCTCAGAATGGCATGTTGCTGAGTCCAGAGACCTGATGCTGAAGCTTCAAAAATCCAGGCCCTGAAAGAAGAATACTTTGGTCACACCCGGAAGCTGACCAATCTACGCACGGTAGAAGCTTGAGAATCTGCTCCACCCTGCTTTGACCACACCCTGAAGCTGATCAGACGCATGGTACACCTGGAGTAAATGGGAAATGACTCATCATCCTCTCCAAGACCTACCTAGCGAACTTGCATACACCACCTTTGTTGATCATATGTTAAATGAAGGATACATGTTCAGTACCTATATTTGCCCTCATTCTGTGTACCATACTTACTATGAAAAACAGGCCAATATACTGTAAATGTGTGGGTTCTGACTGAAACCAATAGAGTCACAGGAGGCCCAGGAAAACCTATCCAGGTTATTCTTAACATTCAGGGAGAAGAAATTTACTTTGTCTTTGATGTAATAGCCTCACTGTGCTTTCTGCTGCATGGACAAAGAACTGATAAAAACCATTCCCTGGTCCAGGCAATGTGTTTTGGGGACACTTATACGCTCAGGGATAATTGCATGGCTTGTGTTTTGGACCACAGTGGAGGCAACATTGGAGCTGGGGGTTATGTTGAGTAGCTGGGAATATATACTTGTAGTGATATTAATAGTGCTAGGAATCATAGGACTTCTGTGCTTTTGTTACGAAAATTTTGTGGTATCCCTCTTCCTGGCAGCATGTATCATAGGATGGGGAATTGCTCTCCCTGACCCTCATGTCCCGGTTCTGAACAAGTTACTGTCTTACACAAACCTGAGTAACTGTTGGATGTGTGAGCACCATAGAAAGGAAAATATTGAGACTTAATTCTTAGCACTCCCCATCTCCCCCCCAAGAATTGATTTTGCCTGTCTGCCCCGAAGGGTGCAGGCCCCAAGTTATGTTTGTAAATAAGTGGGTAAAGAATCCCCATCCTGTATCACAACAGACTCAGGAAGAAACAATGTCTGAACATGACCCTTGGTATAGATCACAGGCTTCATTAGGAGTTCCACTGGCAACAGTGTCCTACGGACAAGCAAGCCATGAGATTTTTCTCTTTTATTTTGAGCTTAAGACTACTGGGTATCGTTCCTCCATTCCCTTGGGCTAGGTGCCTGAGCAATTGTGTGAATACATTTTCACCTTTAATGATACTGAAGGGGAATGGCGGGTGGACAAGGGAAACGAAAGTGATCCTACCTATCCCTATCCAGATCCCTATTTAGATGAGGACAATTGCCCCAGTTATGGGAGGTGCTTTGTGAATGTCTCTTCTATTATGCCATCACCCCCAGATGAAGTGCGCGCTCTTTCCTTTGTGCATGTGCATTTTGCGGAATGGAATTTCTCTACCTTAATAGGGCTTGAACTGGGAGCAGTGAGTTCAAATATAACAGCATATACCCTAAGTCAGTGATGGCAAACCTATGAAACGCGTGTCAAAGGTGACACACCACAACGTTTGGGGTGACACACCAGTGTCCACCAACACCTGACAAAAATTGAGTTTATTTACTTATTTTCATTTTTTGCAATTATTTGATGTTTCTTTATAGAATTCATAGCACCACACATGATTGGACTGTATTTTTTGTTTAAATAAATGAATATAAAGAACTGTTTCACTTTTGTTTGGGAGGGGGCTTGACACGCCAGGAGAGTCAAATTAAGCATTTTCCAAAGTTTTGACACACCGAGCCCAAAAGGTTTGCCGTCACTGCCCTAAGTCAAACCACTGAATGGGATCATAAGTGCCCAGTCAATATCTCTATGTTCTTAGCTATACAGCATGTGGCAGCTTGTTCATGGAGCCTTCAAAGGCAGGAAACATGGGCTTGGGATTGGAAAGAAACTTGTGCAGCTTATTATACTGAAAGATATCTCACACCCCGCACTGTCAATTCCAAAAGCCCAAAAACGTTACCAGGTCTGGGCATCCACCTCAATTTAGCTATAACCTCGAAAAAAGATTTTTTTTGTATGCGGAGACAAAGTCTATAATGGGTTCCTGGCTAATGGAATAGGCAGATGTACCATAGCCACTCTCTTACCGAACGTTAAGATCCGCCAGAATCTCACCAGCTCAGAACCCTCAAATTTGGGCCACTTTCACCGAGATAAGCGGGCAGGGGAAAACTCTTTAGTAAGGCAGAATAGTTGGTTCCATAAAGGACTCAGAGCCGTGTTTCCAAGTGCTCAGGTAGGCATACCTGAACTAGAGAAGGCTATAGGAAATATCTCAGAAGAACTGGTGATAAGCTTTAATGCCACTTGGGATGCCATTTCTGCCTTACAAACGGAAGTAAATCAATTAGGGCGGGAAGTCATGCTAATTCATAGAGGCATGGACATTGTTTTCACCCAGGTAGGAGGTTTATGTGCCTGCCTGCATGAAGAATGCTGTTTTTGGGTAAATCAATCTGGCCGGATTGAACAGGAGATTGGCAAAATTAAAAAAGCTGTACATGTCCTCACTGCTGTCTCAAGTAATGAAAATTCAGACACTTTTCAGTGGTTGTGGGACTGGTTGCCAGGATAGGGATGGGTAAAACAGTTATTCTTGGGACTAATCTGCATTTTTGCTATTCTGTTATTAGCTTGCTATGCAGTACAATGTGCTCCTGCGCTATGCTCTCTTTGCATTTCAAGGTCTCCCACAGCCATGAATCATGAGCAAATGCTGCGGTTGGTGCAATGCAACCAAATTTCAGACTTTCAGTCTGAAAGGGGGGAATGAGAGCGGCGCTTCTATGCTTTTGGGTCTTAAGAAATAAAGAAATATGATTAAAGAAATATACTCTGTACTAGCCCAGGAACCATGTCCCTTTCCCCCAGTGAGCTTTGCTGAAACATAGAGTGGAAATTTTTGAGCTACTGTAAAGTTGCTAAATGACCCTTTGCTAGAAGAAGTAGCCAAACCGCAGACCCAGCTCAAGCCAGAGAAACTTGCTAAGAGCTGCAAATAACTCTTATCTTGCAGATATTTCCTGTATTCTGCTGGGATTATGCTGTAATGCAAAGAATCCCAACCAGAACACTCTGATTGTGAAATGCTTAGGCAAGATATTTTGCAGATACTTTAAGTTTTTGCTGTATCCCCTCCTTCCTCTTTTCCCCCATCCCTGCTGAGTTGCAAATAATTCCTGTGTTTTGCTAAAGCTTAACTGAAGCAGTAAACACGTGTAATGCAAATTGCTCAACTGTTCTGTACTTTGCTAAATATGGTAAATGCTAAGGAAACCGTTACTCAAAGAAGGCGCGGCCCTGGGAAAATTAAACTCCTATAAAGAGGAACTGACCTGTCTGTAGGGCGCATCTGTGGTTTTGTGAAAAGATTCCACACAGGTGACCAGCGATGGCCAGCTGAATAAACTGCTTGACTTTTGCTTAAAGATCTGAGGTCTGTTTCTTTATGAGGGGTACCTAACATAATAACCAGCTTAATGTTGTACCACGACCAAAAAAAGCCTCTTGTGGCGAAACCCATAATGGTATTTTTGTGTAAAACCTATTTTTATATTTATTCCAAATTCTCAACAATGCATTTCTAATGTATTGGTTTTTAAATTCTGTATTTGCCTTTAGTTTTTCGTACCATAAAAACCCATGCCACCCAAATTTTAAGTCCAACAATCTCTTGTTTTGTAATAACAACCATTCTTTCAGCCAAATAAAGACACACACTGCAAAATACGTTTTCAAGTCTCTTGCTGTATTCCCCTTGTGAGTGTTCACAGTTTGAATTTTCAAGTGAGGTTTTTTTATTGTTTTTAGTTCAGTGCTTTTTCATAATACTTTGAACTAATCTTGCTTTCTGTCAGGGATGTTTCATGGTTGTGAAATTGCTGCAATCCAAGAATGCCAGTTTGCGTTCCAGGAGTATCATTTGATTTTTAATGATGGCACTTCCTGCTTGATGATGTCACTTCCAGCTATGACATCACCTCCAGGTTAATGACATCACTGTCAGTGGGTCCCAAATGAGTGCCATTCTAAAAAGTGGGTCCGGGTCTAAAAAGTTTGCGAACCACTGGGCTCAAGGATTCTGAGCTGTCTGCAACGGTTCAGGAGAGAGATCTTTGTTTGCTGGTGGACAACTCAATGAAAGTATTGACCAAGTGTGCAGCAGCAGTAAAGAAGGCCAATTCCATGCTTGGGATAACTGAAAAAGGGTTGAGAATAAAATGGCCAATATTATGCCATTGTACAAATCCATGGTAAGGCCACACCTGGAGTACTGCATATAGTTCTGGCCGCCACATCTCAAAGAGGACAAGGTTGAACTAGATAAGGTGCCAAAGAGAGCAACCAAAATGATTGGGCTGGGGCACCTTCCTTAGGAGGAAAGGTTGCAGCTGGAAAGGCTGGAGAAATGGGAAGATGGTGATGGCATCTGGCCTGGGTGCCTTTAAAAGGCGACTGGATAGATTTCTGGAGGAAAGGTCTATTGCAGGCTATAGGCCATGATGGGTGGTGCAACCTCCTTATTTTGAAGTAGGCTAATGCCAGTTTCATAGGAGTGGCAACGAGAAGCAAAGTATCTTGGGTGCTCCCTGAGGAGCATCTGATGGGCCACTGTGAGATTCAGGAAGCTGGACTAGATGGGCCTTTGGCCTAATCCAGTGGAGTTTTTCTTATGATCAAGTTCATAGTCTATTGTTGTATTTAGTTCAAAACCTTCATCCTGTAGGGAGGGTTCTCTGAATCATTTTCCGGCTTTATCATTTTTGAAGTGGGGTTAGTAGATATAAAACCTATAAGATGAGCAAAATAAGAAAGAGCAAGAAGTCTCAAGAAGGACTTAAGAGGAGAATGGCTAGGATGGAAAGGCCTTGGGGTGGGGGAACCCAACTTCTCAGGGCATTTTGAGATACATGGGGCTGTCCAAATGTCAAAATGGGAAAAATTTCAAAGAGAAGTGACAAAGATGGGGAAATGGTTGAAGGAATCTTAAGTTTGTGATTGCAGTGTAACCTGCAGAATGTAGCAGAAAGGATGGAGGCTCCAAGGACAAACAGATGAAAAATAAACTGGAGGAACTGAAGGTGAGCATCCTTAGACCAAAAGAAGGAATTTTAAAAATGCATACACTTGTTATTTTGGGAAAAGGTCAGTGGAGATCACAACCAAAAGCAGAACTAACAAGCAGCATTTAACAAATTGAAGAAAGAGGTTGAAGGAGAAATGGGAAGACTAGAGGCAAGAAAACACTAGTATTCAATGCTTTGAAACATTATGTGGCTTTCCTGACAAAATATGGTTTAAAACACCCATGGTAGAGAAATTTCTCCTGCTCTTGAAAGCAGCAAGAATTTTTTTTGCTCCAGGTTTCCGCTACTTTGTCTTACACCCCTCTCCAACTGCAAAATTCAGATGGAAAGTTTAGATTTTATTATATTGCTAGTCTATAAAATATGTGTGCTGATGTATAATTAACACAACAATGAGGGAACAAACCAGCCTAAGGTTTTCCTCTCCTGCTGTAACTTTAAATGGGGTGGAGGAGACAAGTTCTTTGCTATCTGCAATTTTCATCTTCCACATCACTAAACATAAAATGTCAAAGCTATGTATGGCTGTGAGAGCTGGACCATAAGGGAGGCGGAGCGCCAAAGAATAGATGCTTTTGAATTATGGTGTTGGAAAAGATTCTTGAGAGCCCCCTAGAGTGCAAGGAGATCAAATTGGTCAATCCTACAGGAAGTCAAGCCTGATTGCTCCCTGGAAGGACCAATACTGAAGCTGAAGCTCAAATACTTTGGCCAGCTCCTGAAAAGAGAGGACTCTTTAGAAAAGACTCTCATGCTGGGAAAGATTGAAGGCAAAAGGAGAAGGGGGCGGCAGAGGATGAGATGGTTAGATAGTGTCACCGAAGCAATGAACATGAAATTGGGCCAACTCCGGAAGCTAGTGGAGGACAGGGAGGCCTGGCGTGCTGCGGTCCATGGGGTCACGAAGAGTCATACACGACTGAACAACAACAAGGGCTGTCCTTGTCATATGTACCCACACCCAAGAATCTGTTTTGGGTCAGGTAAGGTGCAACCCACTTCACAGACTGAAGTGGAGCACTCCTTGAAAGGTGATTACCAAGACTCAAGCATGCCTTGATGTTTCAAATATTTTCTATTTGGCTTGAAATCTTTGGCTGTTGGCTAGTGCTTCTGGGGTATAGATATAACGAGGTGATTCCCTTTCAAGGCATCACTAGATTATACGCAACTCGCAGTCAAGAGACCCAGAGTATAGGGGTTGTAAATCGTGTGGTTCTTTTAATTCTGTGTTTCATTTTTCACACCAATTTATGTTCATGGGCAGAGTATGGTATGCACCTACGTGCAGAGCCAGCACTGGGAACCAGAATCACTGCTCATCTTGGCAATATAGCTTTTCTATAGCTTTTAGGACCCTATAGCTTTTCTATAGCTTTCATGCAGTGGTGGCTGGATGTTTTTGAAAAGAGCTCTCATTTTGCAAATGGGGTATGAGTGGAGGCGTCTTTATCGCTTTCTATCTGCAGATGGGAGCTTTTGCCTACAGACTCCTGCAGGTATCTCTGTAGGAGGAATTCATGTGTGTGTGGGGGGGGGACACCTGGAGGGAAGCGGTGATAGGGCGAAACTTGGCCAAGAGAGTCGATTCGTTACTTCCCTCCCATCCCATCCACCAATGTCGGGCACTTCATGAACATTATTGGAAGGGGCCCAGGAAGAGGGGCTCTGCGCTTCATTGTGTGACTGATGCAAATATGTGATGATACCTTTTTACTCTGGTTCGGTCCGGAATAATTTCACCTCCTTGCTTTGTCCTTGGAATCACAAATGTGGATTCGAATCCAGGCTCTCCACATAAGTGTGGTTTGAAATGTATTGAGTCTGTTTGGGGGGGAGGAGTGGGAATCCACTGTTTGATTGCAATGTTTCAAGTCCTAAAATGCCTTGCTGTAATACCTCTTCTTATATTTTGCTCTTCTAGTTTGCAAATTGTGTGGCTGTTCTTATGGTGTTCTTATTTCAACATCTCCATGAAATAAGGTAAGGTACTTTTATTTTACAAATATGGAAATGGGTGTGAGAGTGAGTAATCCCTAGTTGAGGAGGCCCAATTATGTTGTTCGTGAATAACTGTTGTTAACAGCTAACAATAAGTCTGTCAGTATTTGGATAATGTGTGAGTGGAGAAGGCACCTCTATTTCAGTTGTGCTTTATACCCCTACCCAGTGGTGTCATTCAAATGATTTAGGAACAGGAACTCACTTTTGATTGGCACTTGTTGGGAACCCGGAACCAGCCACGGAGCCCATTAGGATCCGGAACGCCCGTTCTGGTCCGTTCCCCCTGAATGACATCACTGCCCCTACCAATACCCCAGTAGGGTCCCTGTCAATTGAGATTGGCTGAATCGCTCATTGCCAAGGATCCTTAAACCACAAGACCCAAATGACAGCTGTTCACCTACAGAGGAAAGTACTCAGTGGTAGAGCACACTTTTGTGTGTGCCAAGGGTGCCAAGCACAGCTGCTTGGCTTGGATCCCCCTGTCGAGTCTCTGGAGAATTGATGCTCATCAATGTATAATACAGAGCTAGATGACCCAACAGTATCAGTATGACAGCACCCTGTGTTCCAAAAGGTTGCCATGGGATAGGCCTAAATCTGTCATGCCAACATCTGGGAGTATGGGGCAGGCATTAGTCTTTTTCAACTATGCCTCTGGTGTCCTATTGCTATCACTGGGGCTCAGTCCAATACAGGAACACCTCAGCCCTTTGAAACCCATGAATTTGGTTCCTAAGAGTACAATATTAGTCCTAACAATTTTTTGTGGCTTGGGCCCGACTCCCCTGTTCACAGTATCACAGTGGCTCTCAATATGCAAACTCACTGTATTGTGATCAAGTTGTTGATTTAAAGATAGGCGACTGTAGTAGGATTGTCAGAATAATTGATTATGCTATATCAGTGGCATACCTAGAGGGGACTCACGGCACTACTGTAAGTTTTGCAAGCAGCTCCTCTTTGGAGCCAACATAACCTCCATTTTGCTCTAGCTGCTGGGAATGACTCCAAAGAGAAGGCTGCTTGCAAAACTCAGTGCTGTGATCCTCTAGGTACATCTCAGTGCTATATCAATAAAATATGTTGTCTTTTATAAAAGAGTGGATCATGCAATTTCTAAAGATTATTGGGATAAAGAATGGACCGAGAAATCAATCAATGAGTATACCAATCAATCAATATACCGCTTTTCAACAAAGCAGTTTACAGGCAAAAAATAAAGTTAAATGTCTCCCTGTCCCCAAAGGGCTCAAACAAGAACCACCAGCAACAGCCACTAGAAAAGACACTGTGCTGGGGTGAAGAGAGAACATTACTCTCCCCCCTCCCCCGCTAAATATAAGAGGAGCACCACTTGAAAAAGTGCCTCTTGCTCAGTTTGCAGAGGTATGCATCATTTACGTAGTTTAAATCTTAAGATTTAACATAGTTAAATCTTGACTGCCTTAAATCCTGCAAGAGATTACCCTGGGTGAACATCCCTCTCTGCCCTCTACCCATCTGCAAAAAACGGGCAGAAAGGTGGCATACAAGTGTAATAATCAGTGGCCTCCTTTTACACAATTTATTGTAAGATTACAAAATACTGTATGTGAAACATACATTGTGAAAGTGCTATAGAAACAAAGAATTTATAGCAGAAGTCATATTAAAGAGCTGGTACATGGCAGGGGCAATTAATCTAGAATTCTGCACACTGAATACTATCTGTACTTTGAGCTTAAGCAAGCTCCACCTGTCTTCCTCACATGCAGTACGGGAATAATTATACTGATCTACCTTACAAGGTTGTTGTACAAAGTGCCAAGTAATTACAGTATTGAGTATTGGGAATTACACAGTCCAGGACTGAAGCCAATTTTTGCTTACCCAGCATGAAGATAATGTGGCGTTTTATGTTTCCTAATTACTAAAACAAAATAAAAATAGTATCTCTATCTGTGCCAGCCTGCCTCCTATAAAACTGGCAATCTACCTGCTGCCTGGCTCCCTAAGCATGTGCCTGGCTGCTCTGGTTTCTTGGGTTGTGTGTGCGTGTCTTTTTAATTTTTTTTTATTTCTTGTGTTGGAAACCATTATCTAGGAACAGCTCCGCGCTGATCTGCGTGTTCTGGGTTAGATAACATGGACCGCAGCCATGGCGTGGGGAGGGCCGGCTGGGAGCAGGGTCCTTTCCCGGCTGGGTGGGGTTGGGCAAAGGAGAGGAGGGGGAGGCAGCGCTTCGCAAAAGCAGCAGCAATCGAAGCGTGCCCTTGGCACAGAAACGAGAGGGAGCCAAGGCAGGGTGAGACGTGGCAGCAGGGCTGGGGGTTGCCTTGATTGCTCTCTGTCCCCCCTTCACCCCTCCCTGCTTTTTCTTTCTTTTTCCTCCTCCTCCCTTGCAAAAGGGACTTGCCAAGCCAGTTTGCTGCTCTGCCAAAGCCCCATGTCAATTTTACTTGGCCCAAGCAGGTTCCCCCAGCGTGGCTGCTGCTGCTGCACCTTTAAGAGAAGGGAGGGACCCCTTTTACCCTTAGAGAAACCAGGAAGGGAGTTCACAGCATCATACGGGGCTTTGCATCTACTGTTACAGTAGGGGCAGGAACAGCACAGAGAGAGAGAGAAGAGAGAGAGTAAGAAGGAGGGAGGACTGGAAAAGCTGCTCAGGAATTGACTCCAAACTCCAGGCACCCCCTCCTCTTCCTCCTGGCCCCCACACCCTCAGGACCAACAAGGTAAGGACTCAGGATTTGGGAAGGGGAAATCTCTGGGTTTTTGGGGGGGTGCTCATGAAGGATCTTTTCTCCCCCCCTTTAAAGGGAAAGAAACGTCCGTTCACTCTGTCCCCCCTGCCCCTTTCTAAATTGTTTGTGACTTTATTTTAATCCTAACTTTGTTCGTAATAGACATCTAGGCATTCTTGTCAATAACCTCCGTGTGGAAGCTTGCATGCGTGCGTGGGTTTATATATATTGGGGGAGGAGGAAAAAAGATTGACGGTGAATTAATGGGTCTTAATGGGGGGCAGTATGAAGGTGACAGGGGTGTTTGCAACTGTCTCTATCAAATGCGAGAAGAGAGAAAATAGAGGGGATTTGCAATTAATCTGGTGGCCTGTCTCTGCACTAGGAAGAGCTGCAAGGCTACTGCAAGGGGTTGGGGGTTGCAATCAAGTGGCGGGGGGAGGAGGAGCTGGAAATAACTTTCCACCCTCCTTCCTGCCCAGCCTTTCCAAAGCCCCTATTCTGTGCTGCGTGCATACGTTGTACTTGCTTAGGCTGGGGCTTTCTGGGGAGGGCGGGGGGCAGGATATGTTTTTTTAAGGAGGGGGCTTGCAAGCCAAAGAAGAAAAAATGTTGCCGGGGTTCCTGGGAGTTGTGGTTTTTCTGCGTAGTCTAGTGTGCAGGTGCAATGGGAGCCAGGACTACCTCTCCCGCTATGCTGTGCGACGCGGCCGGCCCCGTCCTTCCGCGGTAGGCGTGTTGACAGGCGGTCGCATCAGCCAATAGAAGGTGCACTTGCGTCTTTTCCCTGTGGCCTCCGCCTTGTCCAATGGCGGACCGAAGGGAGCCGGGGTGGGGGTAGGGAAGGGAAAGCGGAAAACAGCCAAGGGCTTGAGCGAGGCCAACGCCAGCCCCTCCCTCGGGGGAGGGGTCCCCGGGCGTGGCGACCAGGAAAGGCCGGGGATGTGCGGCCTAGTAGAAGGCTCGGGCGGGGCTCTGTCTGACTTAACCTTCTCTCATAACCTCGCCACTGGGTCCCAGAAAGGACAGGGAGGGCTAGCTGAGGCACTGGGGTCTTTCTCCCCTGGAAAAGGGGAAATCTGCTGCGAGAGGGAAAGAAATCATTGAATGTAATGGGGCGGAGGCGGTAGGCATTGAGGGGACCTGTGGGGGGTTCGCATGCTTGGGGGACGCACCTGAATGGAAGGGAGCAGGTGCTGCGGTGTGTTGTAGGACTTAGGACTAGGAGACAACCGCGAGGAGATAAAACGAGCGGGGAGGGGGGAAATAGGGAGTCTGTTATTAAGTCTGTTATTAAAAGTCTCATATTTGCCTAGCACCAACCATACACGTGGAGGGCACTCTGCAATGTATGAGAAGACAGGTCATTGCCTCAGAAATAGTCTAAAAAGAGACAACAGAGGCAGGGGTAATATAAACATGAGACGAATGTGGAGTTATTTCATGGAGGCCTACATGGGCTTAGTTGCAATGGAATATAGGCTCCAAAGGGTTGTGCCAAAAGCTTACTGTAGCATAGTCGTTGCAAGAGTGAGCTATGAGTAGGTGGTTTAGTAGGATAGTGGACTAGTAGCTTCTTTAAACGTCTTGTTCCCTAGCACACATTGTAGTGGCTGAGATATTTTAGTCTAAGAATATTTTAACTATTAAGTCTGTGGTTCATATTTTGTATCTGCTAAAGGGCCATAGGCACTGATTAAGGGTCCCCCCCCCCCCCCAAAAAAACACCTTTTTATTAATAAGCAAACTTTTAAAACAATAATTATCGGGCTTTTTTAAGCACAAAAAAAAAAAAAAAAAAAGGTGGGACACCCAAATGTTACAGTTTCTAATCAATTATTTGCTGTATTGTGACTTTAATTCTTCAGATATTCTTTAGTAAAGTTTGGTGTCTCTCTTCCTCTCCCCCCTCTGCAAATGACTATGAATGGGCAGGTGCAATAGTAATTTTGAATGACTCATTTGGAAGATTGATGTAGGTTAAGTGACTGAGAAACAGAGCTGTGGACCAGGAAGTTCCTGATTCAAACTTTGCCTCTGCCATAACTTACTTACTTACTAGATGGCTTTATGAAATCCTCTCTCAAACTCTGCCCCAGCATCTTGAATAGGGCAATAAAAATACTGAATACCTTACAGGGTTGTTGTCAGGATTGCTGTAATGAAGCATGGAAAGCATTTGAACACTTGAAATATGCAGTATATGTTTATTTGTGGGGCAGTGGTTAAGCTTGTGAGCTGGAAGTCTCCAATAAGATCTTACCTCTGTAATGGGAATTCACTTGACAGTCTTATGTCAGCCACTCTGGCTTCCCATATGAAATATGACAAAACTGATCTATTTTACAGGTCTGTTTGAAAATTAGTGAGCATGCATGAGAGGGACTTTGGACACCCAAGACACGTAATACAAATGAATTATTATGGAGTGGACTGTAAAAGGTGGTTTGGAGAGAGATATGGATTTGCTGGTAAAGGGGTCTTGTGGGAGGAGTTGAGTATATAATAGGTCCAAAGAACAAGTGGTAAAAACGGAGTTGGGAGTAGAAGGTAGCTTTGACCTAAGGGTTAGAGGAAACTAGTAGTGGGAACCCTTCAGGGATGGGGCACTAAGATTTGTGAACATAGAGGAGGCTATAGAATTTGGCTGGTGTAAAGCAGAGGTTTTAAAACTGGGGCGTCTTGATGCCCCAGACAGAAAACTTCTGGCCCTATCCCCTTAAGAGGCAGGGAGTAGAGAAGATAGCAGCATGATCCCCAGGGCCTTCAATCACCTCACCTATCGAAGCATTGGCTTCCTGGGTGTGCGGGAAGCTGTATGGACATTTTTTTTAAAGGAATGTGATGCACTTTGGTTTCACAACTGAAAACTGGAAGGGCGTCACAATCTTTTTTTCAATTTTCCAAGGCTTGGGGAGCCCTACAGAGGTGTCCGCAGGGCTCCTTGCACCCCCAGGAGGCCAGCGCTTCAACAGGGGTGATAAAAGCCCCTGGCACCCCAGGTAGCAGCATAATCCTGGGGATCTTGCTGCTACCTCCCCTGCTGGTGTAAAGTGATATAGGGGGCTGTGACAATCTTAAACACAAGGCAACGTGAGTCAGTGGGAGGTCTCAAAACCAGACATAAGGTTGGGCCAGATTGGGTTTGTCAACAGCCAATTGCTGTTCCCTTGAAGTAGGAATTCTTTCCTGGGAAGAAAGCTTTGTAAATCAATGGGTTTGTTACATTTGGTGTCCATATACCACAAATGGGTAGTAAAAAACCTCTTTGGCTAATAGCTTACCTGAAAGGTTGGATAGTCTTCATATCCCTTTTCCAGTGTTGAAGAACAGATGTTCTCTGTACATAAAGTTCACAGTTTAGTTTCCCAGCATCTGTCCCAAAAAGCTGCCTCTTGTGAACCTGAAAGTTGCTTCCATTTTAAAGTGGGAACAGGGGGCCCTTTAATTGTGTGACAACAGTTCTAATTGGATGTGGAACTGGTGACTTTGCAGAAAGGTATAAATATGCTGGTGGCTAGCTGTATACACCCAGTTCAATATCAAACATTTCCTTGAACCCTGTGGCTTTTTCTTGAGTGGGAGTCACTGATGCTAACTGGCCATCCTTTTCTGCCTAAGAAGAGAAAATGGACAATTGACTCCTTAAACTGTTTTATAATATTGAGAGATTTCTGTGCCTTAGTGAAGGCTAAGAGGACAGTGGGAAAACCTGAGCCAAGGCAGTAGGGCCTGGTTTGAGGGTTGACATAATGCAGATCCTGAGAGACGGAAGCTTATCTGGGAAGGGGCAGGTGAAAAGAGGAGGAAAATAAGGCAAAGATGTGCTTGGTCTTGTCTGCCTTCCACTTCTCTAGAGGCAGGGGAGTTGGGTGGGGTGCTGTTTCACATTAAGCCCTGAAGAACTGGAGGTTGAGAAAGAAGGTATGAGTTGCCCACTTGGTGAATTCTAACAAAACAGCAGCCCTGGCAAAGAGAGAGAGGGTGGGGAGCATGCAAATTTGTACTGGCTCCGTCTCCCCTCCCTGCTTTTCTTTGGCAGTGAGGCCAAGAATGGAGGAGGCCTGCTCAAAGACTGATTGTTAATACTCCCCCCCCCCAACCTCCACCCTTCCATTTTTTTCATACCCATGTCTCCTCCACAGTCTACCCTTAAGCTGAATTGCAGAATGGCTGCTGAGGCCATTGGGGCCTGCAGAGCCAGAGTGCTTGAAAGAGCCTGCTGGGAATTTTTCCATTGAAAAAAGAGGCTCTTCAATTGGCCATTTTTGCTTAGTGGACTAAAATGCGGAAATTGAGATCACAATGCCTGAGATGTTGTCGTTGTCTTGGGCCTCCTTCTACTTGAGCCAGTACATAAGAATTTCAGCTATGCATTTTTTGTTTTTGGGTCCTTGGCCTGTTTATAGTGCAGTTTCCTACAAAGGCCACTCAATGCACTTGAAGGACACTGCACTTCTCCTTGCCAGCCATAAGCATTGTGGAACCCAGAACAGATGTATGAGTGTATGAGCTGGCTTTCATGGTGAATGTGTAGCTGTGCTAGATATTGGAGGGTGGCAGTCATTAACCAGCCCTAAGCACGTGTGCGTGCATGTTAAGCCAAGTTAGCAGAGGTCACTTGTGGAAGTAACAGGTATTAAATTGGCAGCCACCTAGGAAATCCTTGAGCATTCTGTCTTTTCTGACTGGGAGCATGTGGAAATTCATACAAAATCCAGACTTCCACTACATAATTCAGATTCGGAGAATCTTTGATTATAAAGAAACAAAGCCAGGGAGATACATTTGGAAATGTGTGAATCTATTGGAAACATGTGAATCCATGTTTCCAATTTCTATACAGTTCCTTGTTTTCCCATTCTGCCATTCCTATTTCAGTATTGCTTCAGGCAGGAAAATAAATTCTGAGCTGTGCAAATCTTCTTGTTATGAAGATGGGAAGCTTGAACGAGTTTACCAGATAGCTTTTGTGTACACTGTTTATACAGAACAGTCTGTGATGCTGATGGTCTGTCTTAGAGCATATACAACTGTTGCTTTCAGTTAGTAGTCCCTCCCCCAAATGATTGAGATGGCGAAAGGAGAGTATTCATAGAAATGTACAACCATGTGGGGAGGGAGGTGCTATTGGTGATCCTGATACAAGAACTAGGAAGTGTTTTGTGAAGGGTTTGCACTACCCAGAGGGAAAACATCACTTTCACATGTATTGGTGTGTGGCATTCCTTTGTTGTACTGCTAGGAGAGAAGGTATTCAGGGAGGTTTCATCACCACTTAGCAAGAAAGCTGGTGGGGTAAGGTTTTCAGATTGCTAGTAAACCTTGGAATTCTAAAAACATTTAATTATTAAGGATGGGCGTAACTAGGGTGTGGCAGGGGGTGGCACGAGCCATGGGCACCATCTTGCAGGGGGCACCGTTCGCATGGCGCCCGCCCCCCCCAAAATGGCGCCCACGGCCCGCCCGCTCCCTGCGCCACATTCTCCTCGCTCCGGCTGGCCTTAAAGAGCCAGCCGGAGTGAGGAGAACGCGCTGCCACCCGGCACCCCCTCCTGCTTCTCAAGGGGGGCGGGGCGTTGGGCGGCGCTGCGTTCTGTTTGCTCCTGCCGGCCTTAAAGAGCCGGCACAAGCGAATAGAACGCGGCTGGGGCGCCGTGTTTTGTTCGCTGCCGCCGGCCCTTTAAGGCCAATGGTAGCGAACAGAACACGGCGCCCCTGCCGCGTTCTGTTCGCTGCTGCTGGCCTTAAAGGGCCGGCGGCAGCGAACAGAACGCGCCTCTTAGAAGGGGCGGGGTGCTATGTCATGACATCACGATGTGACGTCATGACATTGCGTGCCCCTAGGGGCGCATTTTCATTGGGCGCCATGGGCGCCCTTTCAGATAGATTCGCCCCTGTGGATTGTAACTTCTTGTGTACTTTCTTCTGATGCATCGGGGCTGACCATTCTAGAAGATACAGCACTAATCTAAATGGACAGTTGTTTTGACTTTGAATATGGGTTCTCATGAAAATAGTTTAAAATGCAACCAAGGCCCTGATGGAAAGGAATATTCCTGCTTTAATAATCATTTTGGCTGCTGTTCAAGCCTGTTCTGGGAAAAGTGGGAGTGAAGAGGCACCACCCAAATAAACTTGTGATGGTGGGTTGTATGCTTATTCTCTCTTGGCCGATAATTGCACTTAGGGAGATTGCATGAATTTTTGCTGGGCTATAGAACAGCTATCAAGCTGTTCTGTGTGTGGCAGATCTTGCATTTCCCAAATCCTGCGTTTTTACATGAAAACAAATCCTTAAATAAACAAGTTTAAATATTGACAGTTGTGTGGCCATATTTTGGGAGGTGTAATAGTAGTGTGGTGAGAAGCAAATGACGTGGTCCTCTCAGCATTCTCTTACTGGGTGGGGAAAAAAACGTTGCATTAGTGGAATGTATGAATTGGGACCCTTTTGAAAATAGCAAGGTGTGCAGATGCTGTGACTTATACACACCAAAAAGGTTTTGCGTCATCTTACGGACTATTGTGGCAAAACACCACAATACCAATGCTACACACATGCATCCCAAATTGTGGGGCCCAGAAAATCAGAAGCTCAAATTGTAGTCCAGAATTGGTAACCATTGAGGATTTTTTCCTGTTCTCTCCCTCCTCTATGCACATGCCCCTAGTTACCTGTAACTGTACCCTTGCACCGCCTGTAGCATTTCCATGAACAGCTGAGTTGCATTTTGACTTCTCCCATTTCTTTGGATGCCTGCTTTGCACTTGGGAATGTCTCGGCTGTTCCATGTTCCTTAGTGGTGTTTTCTAGCATCTGTGTCCAGATGATACCTGAGCACCTGCCTGTCTCTACTACCTAAATTCTTATCTGACTTTTCCAATGCTAAAAACTGGCAGGAAAACCCACTCATTCCTAATGCCCAAGGTCCATTCAGGACCTTTATATTTTTCTTGCTCTTATACTGTGGAAAGGAAAACAGATATAATACTTGGAGGTTCTGTGGAAACCTGATTGTGCACTTTCAGCAAAGGACATGGATGTTCTGGGGACGTGAGCATCTCCCTTCAACGAGAGACTGTTCACAACTTAATGGTGTAAATTTCAACATGGATAAAATGTGAGATAAGAACAAACTCTACCATAGTAGGGCGAATTCCTGGGTCAGATGTTTCAGTGAAGTACTAAGTCAAATGCATGCACACATTCATATGTATGTTATGGCAAATATCCAAAACTGTGTTGATGTCAGTAGCTCCACATGAATTCTGTGATTGAGTGAGCACTTGGAAATACACTGATGTATGTTGGCAGCCTAAGCATGTTTATTAGTACTAAAAGCTGAAATGTGGGGGAATAGATATTCTTTTTGCGGGCTTTTGCAAAGTTCATATGGGATTAACATTCACCAAATTTGGATATTCACTGCAATCTATATGGTGATACTTTCAAGAACAGAAATGATGGCTAATGATCACTGATAGTCCTGTCAACAGTGAATGGGCTGTTTCTGCTTGCAAAAATTACCATTGTCACTATTGGGGTGATTTACAAGTCCTCCTTGCAAATTAAAAGTAGCACCAAAAAGAGATCATAGGAAACCCAGGATTGCCTTTCATCTGACCTGTGTCTTTTTAGGTGCTATCCAAAGATGTGGATGTTAATGTTTTCCTTTTCACTTCTCTAGAGAAGTATAATAAAATCCTATGTTTTAGTTCTCTTAAGTTAGAATTTTAAATATATTTCATCAGTTAAGCCGCAAGATTGGTCTGTTTTTTTCTAAGAGCAGGTTCTAATTAGGAATGGGTACTGTCAACATGGATTCTCACAGAGAAAGTAATGCACTTATATCACGGTTGCACCTGCATGTTGCATTTTAGAAAGAAACTTTTTCTGCATACTATGGAAAATACCATTTGCATGTTTTCTAGTATAGTTACTATATTCATTTTATCAGCTTTATTGCTTTGTTTGGACAGACATTGCAATCAGCCATGGAGGTTCCAGGTTGGGATCTCTAGTTAGATTTGTAATCATTTCCCCATCTACATATTGTCAACTGTTCTGAGTTAGTTGTTAGGAATCTGTGATCAATGGTGAATAACCTGTCATTTCTGTAACCTAAAACAGTTTGTCTCCAGAATTTTATGAATAATCTTGCACTGGCATCAACACTGTAAAATCTGCCATTTGCACTTTGTGCAGATTTGGACAGTTTCTGAAATTTTTGGGTGTTCCTTGATTTCATAACTGGGATGTGGTGGCGCTGCGGGTTAAACCGCTACTGCTGGGCTTTCTGACCGGAAGGTTGGGAGTTCGAGACTGCGCAACAGAGTGAGCTCCCATTGCTTGTCCCAGCTCCTGCCAACCTAGTAGTTCGAAAGCACATAAAAATGCGAGTAGATAAATAGGTGCCACTTCAGTGGGAAGGTAACGGCACTCCTTGAGCTACGGCATATAGTCATGCTGGCCACATGACCACGGAAGCTTGTCCTCAGACAAACGCCGGCTCTACAGGCTTAGAAACGGAGATGAGCGCTGCCCTCTACAGTTGGTCACGACTAGACTATTCGGTCATGGGGAAACCTTTACCTTGATTTTAAGCACCATTTGTGCATCATGTTGATTATGAAATTATGACATTTTATCTGTCCTTTGTGTGGGTGACATTGAGACCTTTGGAGGTGTGGGACACATCAAATTTTGTTGTGTGGGTCTCTCAAATCTGGGTTCTCCCTTGTGCTAAGCATGGGTCACATCCTTGCTCTATTTTTGTGAAGCTGGAGAACCCTGTTATTTTGGGCCAAGGGCTCATCTAGCCCAGCATTCTGTTTCCAGCAATAGAAGACCTTTCCAGAAAATTCACAGCTCCTCCATTGTCTTTCCCAGTGCCTGAGGTGCCTCGCCTCCAGATATACCCAACAACGTCCACAAATGCTTCACTCTTTTTTTCTTCTCCTAAGCCATGTAAGCTACTAGCCATCATGATATCTTGTGGCAGAGAGTTCCAAATTTAATGTTAAATTACGTCTGCAGTTTTTGTGTTCTCCCCAAGTGTTGGTTCTTGGCGGACGTGTTCCTCAGTAGGTTATCAGTTGCACTGTGGACCCCTTAAGCTCCTCTCTCACCAGCTGAACTGGACCTTAGCCTTGCCTTCTCCAATCATGTTTTCCTCTGCAGCAGCTGTCATGTTTATCTCCTAGGCGGCCTATAAGGAAGCCTGATTGCCTGCGGACCCTGGAAGCTGCTGGTGCCAATTCTGTGGTGCTGGAATGGAGTAGGAGCCTAGCTTGACGACTGAATTGAGTATCCTTTGAAGGGTATCGGAAAAGGATGCTTCTGTGTTACAGAAACAGGTGTTTTCAGACCCATAGGCAAAAGTGTGAGGTTGCTAGTCTTTTCTTCCTTTGAATTGGATAACTTTTGTTTGATTTTACGGCATTTATTTGCATTAAATGCCATGTCTGTCCAAAGCAGAGGTCAGAAAGACAACCCCAGCTTTATATCCAAAGCAAGGTGATTGCATGAAAGTGGCTTATCCTTGGAGTTTTCAAAGTCTGCGAATGCCTCAGTTCTTAAAAGTGAAGGTGTCACATGAGTAGCAATGACTTTTGCTCTGCCAACCAATGCCAGATAAGAATCTTCAGGCTGCAGGGAGACCAATTTCTTGGGGTAATTATAAAAGGATTTTGAGGAGCAATATCAGAAAAGAGAACATTAGTACTTCAGGGGAAGGATGCACTGCTCCAAAATATCTTAACCAAACTGCAACTTCCGTGGTGCATTATTGGAGTTGAATTTGGCCAGAGCACCAACTGCTCAGGGTGATGGTTCTGGCTTCTATGCATGGGGTCACCCCCTAACCTTGGGATGACTTCATTTTGGAGCTGAAGAAAGAGCAAGTGAAGCTGGAAATTACTTTGTATCCTGATATTATTTCTTGGTTTTATTGTGTGTTGCTACCAGGTATTCAGAACAGCGTGCACAATAAGAAAGCATTGTGCATCACCCAGGCCCATATGAAAGACTCGCTTGCAGGGTTTCTTGTAGTCTGAAAGACCCTGCCTCTCGCAGCTTGAGATGGGAAGGACAACATGCTGCTTTTGCAAAAGTTAAACCCCCCAACATACAGTGCTACTTATTTTTGCATGTGAAAAGAATTCAAGGTCATTCAGTGACTGTTAACCCTGGTAGTTAAATTCAGCATCCATATTCCAAGTCAGTGGACCTCTAGGAATTTAGTGCAAGGAACCCTGGATCTGTGGCCAGAGTAGGGGGCGTCAGCCAATATGGGGAGGAACTGTTGCACAGGAGTAGAGGCTTTGTTCAGAAGGTTCCAGATTCAGTCTCGGGCAGCTGGGCTGGGAATGACCCACAGGGCCTCGAATCAGAGTAGTTTATACTAAGCAAGACAATCAGACTCAATATAAGGGAGCTTTATGTGCTGGGGGGGGAAGCATCAGGGGGCGACAATACTCTTTCTTGTTGGGCTTGTAACTTTTTTCAGTAGACAGTATATACTGTTGCTTCATACAAAAGGAATGGCAGAATGCGATCTTCAGCCCCTTCTTGGTGCTGGTGATGTTCATGTGCCAGCATTGATGGTGTGGTCTTCTTGAATACAGTGGTGTCATCCAAATGATTTAGGAACAGGCACTCACTTTTGATTGGCACTTGTTGGGGTCCGCCCACCAGAAGTGATGTCATAAGCTGGAAGTGATGTCATGACAGGAAGTGAGGTCATAGCCGGAAGTGAGGTCATGATTGTTGCCATGGATGTGATCATGTTTGTAATAACTTCAGCTTGTGGTTAGTGTTGATTTAACTTCTATTGCTTTGCTTTCTAGAGATGTGTATAGACATATTTTGCTTCAACTGTTCCCTGGTTAAATAGCAGGCTAGACTGTACTAGATTGTGAGCCCTTTTGGGACAGGGAGCCATTTGAATGTTAAATGCAAGGAGCCGGCAAGGAGCAGGAGGGGGAACCGGCGACCAAAAAAAGACCACATGGGGGCTGGGGCTGGGGCGAGGCTGTAGGAGGAACCGGGACGCTTGATCTGCGCGGCTGGAGGGAGCGGGAGCCCCAGGCAGCCTACCTCCTCATGCTTGCTGCCTTATTCCTGGGTCTCCCTCGCTGCTGCTGCCGCCGCCTCCAGTCCTCTCGCTCCGCTTCTGCTGCTGCTGCCGCCGCCACCATGCTGCCTGCCTCCTCACAGAAAGTGCAGGCAACGGCTGCGGGTGTGCAGTACGCATGTGCAGCTGCTGAGCCAACCAGCCGACGGGGCCAGCTTCGAGTGGGCGGGGGCAGCTCAACTTCTAGGAACCGGTACTCACGTAGTGGTGCGTAGTGGGTGCATGACATCACTGCTTGAATGTATTTGTTTATATGGTGCCATTTGGGGCTTTGCAAATCAAGAAAGGACAGGTCCCTGCCCCAAGGAACCTGCAATCTGGATATAAACACAAAGGAGACATTTGAGAGATGCGGAGGCAGGAGTTAAATGGGAGGGGAACGTATTATTTCAGTTACATGTTCTTAGACCCAAAGTCAGAAGTTGTCTATCCACCATGGATTTAACCAGTCAATAGCTATTAACCATGGTGGCTAAATAGTATCTCCATGTTCAGGGGCCAGTATATTGGGGGCGGGTCAGAGAGCGAGCAAGGTCTGTTGCATTCATGCCTTTCTTGTGGGCTTCTTAGAATAATCTCATTCACCCAGCTTCCAGTAGGGTACAAGGCTACCCAGCATGTCAGCCCATTGGTAATTATGGAGGAGCTGGCTAGGAATGTGTACTGTGTGCTATTTTGCCTTCCTCCTGCAGCACTTCATCCTTTCTGCTCAGTTAGCCACCATGGTGTATTGTGTCAGCACAGTGGAGCCTGGACATGCCCAGCTCTCCATCACCAGGGGAGGCACATGGGTTTGTCCGGCATGCATACAAGCGACTGAGAACAATCCATACGTGTATGCCAGAGGCCAGCAACTTAGGGCCCTGAGTCAAATCTTGCTATCAGCTGGGGCAACTAAATTGAATCTACAGGAGCAGAGGCAGCCTGAATACCAGGTGCTGGAGGGCTTCTGCCTTCATTGCCTGCTTGTGGATGTCCTGGCAGCATCTGGTTGGCCACTGCTGGAAGAAAGTGCTGAACTACTCACAGGACCTTGGTCTAATTCAGCAGGGTTCTTCAGATGTGCAAAAGACTGCATTTGGCAGGTTTTTGGGTATCTTGGTTCTTTTTAATTCAAAGATTTGGGAGTCTGCCATGGCCTTGTAGTTACAGGTAATTCTCCCCCCCCTCTTGCCATCTTGGCTAAAAAAAATTCCTGCCTGAGCAAGCCGAAAGAAGGTGTCTTTTGACCCCCTCCCCTCATGGTTTAGCTATGCTTCCCTATCTTTTCTTTCAGGAAGTAAGGAGGGGTGGGGCAGGCTCCTAATAATAGGCCTAGGGTTCGTAGGAATTTTTTGTTGCCTTACTGGGCAGAATCTTTTTTTCTTACATTCTGCAGCTGGTTTGGAGCCAGTAAGACCAAATGTGGCTGTTTTATAACCATGCACCTGGGAATTGTGTAAAGGTTTGGGCTCAGCTTCTGGTCTTGTGTCCGTACTTCCTGTGGCAGTACTACCTGAAGCAATGAAGATGGAAGGGATCTGAAGGAGACTTGGCTCAGGAGGCATTTAAAAAGGATTGGATCAATTCATAGAGCTATCTGGCTATTTATGTGGCTATTTTGATGGAGCCTCTGTGTACAGAGCCTCTGTATGCTTCTGAATTCTAGTTGCCAGGTTGCGGGGAGGGGGGAACCTCGGGAATAGCCTGTTGCCTTCTCATTCCTTTCTTGTGAGCTTCCTGGAGGTAGTTATCAGGCTACTGTGGGAAACAGTCTACTGAACTACTGTATATGGCTCCATCTGGGTATGTACTAGCAAGTCAAATTTTTCTGGATGATCTCACTTGCACAGACTGTAAAATGGGAATTGTTTTGAGGCAAAACAGCACCTGTTTTGAGGCTACTGGAGGAGGAGAGAGAAAGTTAATGCAATTTTTCCCCCCGTAAGTCTTGGATTTTGTGGGGCCTGTAGTCCAAATTCCAATTAATAAACTTGAACTTGAATGGAAACTTGACTGAAATAAAGCAGAAGTTAATCCTGTATCCATTTTTAGGTCTGTGTGAATATGAAAATTGCTAAGCCTAACCCAGCATTTTGTTCCTGATAATGGTCAGCCAGCTCTCTCCATAAGCAATTGAATATGGCAATAGCCACCCCTTGTTCTTTTCACAATATCTGTATACAAGTTGAGTATCCCGTATCCGGATTGCTTGGGATGGGAAGGTGTCTGGATTTTGGATGTGTCTGGATTTTGGAATAATTGTATAATGAGAAATGTTTTGCCTAGCTGTTTTCACTGTTACCCATTTGGGTATCTTTCTGCTGGCCTCTGACATTTTTCAGCAGTGTCTGTACAGGTACACACCACAGAGCAGAGAATAGAATTCCAGCCTGTACCTGCACTGTAGTGGGAATGAACACAAGACCTTCTAGTGCTCACACTACAGGATGTTTTAAGTCTTGGACAAAAATGATTTTGCAATAGTTTGTCCTGTTAAGGGATCATCTTCCTTTGCATGATCAGCGCAACAGTCCAAGAGCTGGTTTGGGAGATGTTTATTTTTTCTCTATATATTATACCTTATTTAGAAGTAATAACAGTAATAGTT
Source organism: Lerista edwardsae (assembly GCA_029204185.1). NCBI lineage: Eukaryota > Metazoa > Chordata > Lepidosauria > Squamata > Scincidae > Lerista > Lerista edwardsae. The sequence continues at coordinate 1,386,880 of JAJKFI010000129.1, read as the reverse complement.
ATTTAATAAAGTATTAAATAATACCCATATTAAATAGGTATTAGCAAAAATAGATGAGTAACTAAATAAAGTTTCAGGATTGTTTAAAAATGTTTCACATACATTATCTTATCATGCTTACCAGCAACTCTGTAAGGTGGGCCAGAAACATTACCTCTTTGTAGCAAATGGAGCCTCTAACTGAGAATGGCTAGCCTAAAATTGCTGAGCGAGTTCACAGCAAGGGCAGGTTTTGAACTGGGGAATTCCTGGTGCATAGAGCACTTTCTTAGCCATTATGCTGCCACATAAGCTTGTTCTTGTTCTGAGAAGGAAGTTGTTTCCCCTTCTCAAAACAGCCTTATTCGGCGGAGTGACTGCGGAGCAGGAATTTGAACCCAGGCATCCCCAGTCCAACTCCATTCACCACTATACTATACTTCCTCTCAAGGTTTTGTCCTTATTGATAGTTGCAGCCTCCGGTGGTAGTGAGTCCCACAGGTAATTGAGTGTTGTGTGAAAGGATGTTCGTTTTTGCTGTGCTGCTGATGCCAGTCAGTTCATTTGGGTCATCCTGAAATACCATTTGCTGCTATTTTGAGAGGATTCTCTGCATTTAGCTTGGACAGCTAATAAAGGAGTTTAGTAGTGCAGTCCTATGCATGTCTATGTAGAGGTAAGTCTCATTGTACTCAGTGAAGGGGCTTATTCCCCAGGAAAGTGGGCACAGTGTTACACATGCACACACACATGTGGATCCAGCACCTGCAGATTTGACTCGCCACGGATGCCGTGGATACCAGGGGAAAGCCACTTCCAGTTCGCTCATCAAACCGTAAGTGGCTTTGTGAGGAGGCCACTTTGTGAGTGTGGCCTCAGGAGGCCACTTCTGATTTGCCATGGAGGCCTCCACAGGCCTCAGAAGATCTGGAAAGCCACTTCCAGCTTGCTCGTCAGACCTGAGGTGGCTGCAGTTTGCGTATCCACAGGGAATCCTGCAATGGATCCCACATAGATAAAAAAGGGTGGACTCTATAGGATTGCAGCCTATGTTCCTTAGCTATAAGAAGATGAGATTTTGGGGTTGTGGCAGTTAAGCCCATGCTTTATCTTGCACATGTTGCGCCCAGCAACAGGCAGGAGGAAATTAGGATTTGCCTCCCTTTGCCAGTTGTCAAGTTGGGAAGAAGAAGATCCAGCCCACCTAGACAGAACTACATCCTGGCCATGTTCCTAAGCACCAGCAATGGAAACTTACTGAGTTGGGCTTTTCCCCCCTCCCTGCATACCAGGCTTCCTCAGTGGCGCACTGCCAGGTCAGGCGGGCGACTGCATCGCATTTGCTGGGGGGTGGGTTACAACTCAGGCTGCTGAATGGGTGTGTTTTAGAGGAAATGCTGCTTTATATTTGCAGATTCGCCTAAGATGATTTGAGTCTGCTCTTCAGGGTGAAATGGTGGTTCTTCATGTCGCAAGCTGGACCGCTTTTGTGGCCAGAGTCAAACCATTAAATGCTTTAGAGTCTGTTCCAGTTCTGGTTCATTGCTATTTTTTAAAATCTCTAGTTCAGATACTAGTTTTTTAAAGTGGCTTGGTATCTGGTTTAGACGGAACCATTTTAGATCAGTTTCATGCAGAAAGAGACTGTAAAAAATAGGTGCAGTGATCAGCGCTCACCCAAGACCACCCAGTGTCTGCGATGGTGGGCCACATGCAGCCCCCCTTACCTGGGGATGCAGCAGCCTCTGCTTCTCCCATAGCCTGGACTGGGAAAGAAAATAGAGCTGGAGCAAAAGGAGGACTGTGGAAGAAGGGGAGTGTGGTGGGCTTGAGTACCGTCTTTTTTGTGCCACACCCTAATTAAAGGCTGAAACTGGGAATCCTCTTCATCCCATCCCCCTCTTGGGTTCCGATCCACCCACTCCTGCCCCCATCACCTTCCACCCTCAGCCTGCTCCATTTTTCCCTATTCACAACAGCCTTGTGAGGTAACAGGGCTTGCCTTGGGAGCTGTGCGGCAAGACAATGAAAAGCAGCTACACAAGATTATATGAAGAAATCAGTTTCAATAAGGCAGTACCAGTATTGGACTGGATCCAAGCCCTCTTGCACAGGCTTTGAGAGGTTGCCGTGACCCCTTCCCCCAAATGAGGCTTTGTAACCCCGTTGAGATTGTGACCCACAGGTTGAAGAATACTGGGCTTTGGCCTGTCACTCTCCTGCACAGTTCCTTTTTTGCTCTGTTCCCCTTTCCAATCCAGGGACTTGGAAGAGGAGGAGCAGTGGAGGCGAGTGGGTAGACAAAGGTGGATTCTTTGCCCCAGTAATCTGCTGCCTGAGGCGACCATCTTAGTTAGCCTCATGGGGGAGGGGGCCCGGCCCTGGCAACTAGCTTTTTTTCTCAAGTTATTCATCTGGTATTTTTGAACTTATTTTTTTTTTGTAATTTAAAGAGTTCTCATTAAGAATACGCAGGCTAAAAAGTAGAGAAAGTAAACCTTGATTCATACATTTTATTGAACCACTTACTTTGAACTGGTTGCAAGTTCTTATGTTTAGGAATTTGGTTGTGGTTCAAGGCAGCTGGGAGAGTTTCAGTTCCAGTTGACTGAAAACCACTCTGAACTAGTTTTGGGGTTTGGGTGCAGGTTTGAGTTTTTGCTTCTGGCTAAACTATTCCCATTTTTCTCCTCCTTACCCATGTCTCTAATCTACAACATGGGGATAAAATCCTGACCCCTGAAGAGGTGGGTCAAGGCCTTTGCCAGAATGGATCTCTTGGTTTTACAGAGTGCCACCCTCCTGCCTACCTTTTCTGATTCCTCTCCAACTGATTTATTTTTTGATTGAGCTGCTCAGTTAATCTCTGGTCTCGTTCTTTTCAAACCACAAAGATGAGTCTTCTCTGAAAGTTGTTGCTGTCTCCTCCTGCTTGCCACTCCACTTCCAGTTCAGGGTGCTAGTTATCACCCTTGAACCCCTAAACAGCTTGGGGCCAAGGTACCTGAAGGGCCACTTTCCACTAGGGCCACCTCACCCATTGGTGAGGGGAGCCCATCTCTGTCTCCCAACGTGCCTTCACTTCTCGTCCTTGGATTGGAAAAGGAAGAGGGGGGTGGAAAGGAAGGCAAAATCCGGAGGAGAGTGCTGAACATAGGAAAGTGGGAGGAGCAGCAGCTGGCACATCATGGAGTTAGAAGGGGCAGCATTTGGCATTTTGCCTCAGCTGCCTGGAGGTCTTGGGCAGGCCCTGCCTTCTACCATTTGATTCTATCCATCACCTGAGATCTCTGGAAGAGGCTCTCTCAGGTCCTAGACACGAGTGCCTCTTTCTCATGGTTCTTGGGATTTTTTGGTTTGGTCCTATTTTGTTTCTTGATGTCTTATTGGGGTTGCTGTGTTTCTCTGTTGTGAGTCACTTTGGGTCCTATAAGAGAGAGACAGGTAATAGATATTTTAAAATAACAAGTAACTAAAGTAATTAAGGATCTTTTTGTCCCAAATCGATAGTTCAGTAATAACTTGCTTTCAGTTTTATCTTGTGATAAAACTTGGGATAACTCGAGATGGGATCAAATGCTCATCCGGGAGGATGTTTGGAAACTTATATTTACACAGGTCCAGCTTTCCTCACCGTGCATGGATGTTGGAGAGCAACTGCAACATAACATGTTGATATGTGCCGTATTGGCTGCAAGTGGTTTACTGAGCTGCTGAAAGTGCAGGGTCAGCTCTCCTGGTGCCTGAGCTGGTTTGCCAAGTGCTACCCCCCTTACCTGGTGATTTGTCTGCCTGTCCTCTTCCCAAAAGATGGGCGGAACAGAAGAGGAAATGTGGAGGAGAGGAGTAGTGCGGACGTTCCTCTTGTCTCTATGGTTCCTTTAGCATACGGGCTCCAGAAAGAATAACTCCTACTCACTGCTTATTGCAATAAAGCAGACACACTACAGGCGTACCCTGGAATCCATGATACCATGGATACTAGGATGCCTATTTAAAAAATGGGAGGATTAAACAATCTCTTTTTTTACCTTGTTGCAGCAAAACAACTGATGTTCACCTTCACGGTTTCAGGTATCCATGGGAGGGTCTGGAATGGAACCCCAGCAGATACTGGGGTATGCCTGTACTTCATTGTACAGAAGGTCTCTCCAGACTCCAGCCTGTGGGCCAGATCCAGCGTCCATCCTGATCCTTTCCCTGGATCAGTAAACAGAGCTTACTGTTCTGCCAGGGAGCCTTCGATCTTCGTGCCCAATTGCTGCCAACCTTCTCACCAGCCAGTTGCTTCCAGATTCCGTCATCAAACCAGGCTTTGCACCCGGATTTCCCACTTCCGGTTTTTGGCCCAAACCAGGAAGTGGATGTTTTTAATCTTTTTACAAGATTTTCAAGCCACTGGGAGGGCTGTAGAGGGGGTCGCAGGCTCCCCAGCTCCTCCAGAGAGCCACAGCGACCCCCCACATAAGTTGAAACATCCCTTCCCTGCCCATCAACAGCATGATTATGCAGATGGTGCTGCTACTCTTCCCCCCCCCCCCGGCCCATGCAAACACCTACAGGGTTCCTAACTTCTGAGGAGAAGTTTGGGAAGCACTGTTGTGTAGACCATAACACACCCTCTAGTCATGAAGCAACAGCTTCAGCCTACTTCAGCCTGCAGTTTCTAGTCTGGCAGCCAGTCGCAAACCATGATTTGTCATTCAGCCATCATGTCAAACCAAGCTTCCTTGATCATGGTTTGTAGTGAGCATTTTTCTTTTCCCAATCTTGCACAGATAGCTGAGGCTGCCATTTTCTCAAATGTTTCTAATGGGTTTCACATCCCTGGACTAGCACCTTAATCCTAGGCATGTTTTCTCAGAAATTAAGTCCCATCAGAGCTTTCTTCCAGGTAAGTGCACATAAATCGGGTACCCAAAGACTGCCATTTTTTGAGCACTTACTAGGGAGTGAAGCCCAGTAAATTCGGCAGGACTTAGTCCTAAGTGAAAATATCAATGGTCAGGCTGTCAGCACCTGAGCTGTTCACCAGGAATGTCCTGGGTTCTAATGTTTGGCAGGGCACCCTCTTGGTCCTTCTATCTGCAATACATGCCTTTTGTACAGAGTACTGAGAAGGTATGTGAGGAAGTTTGAGCATTCAGAAGGGCTGTATAAAAGCTGAGTGTTTTATGGACAATACAAATGATAGTAATAAAACGTTGCCGTCCTACATTGTTTGAAACCAGCTTGGTTTTGGGGAGGGGAATTTGGCCTAGTTTTCACCAGTTTCTCAGAAGAAATTTGTTGTTGCTGTGCCATCCATGTTGGTGGCAGCTTACACAGAACCAGAGGGCCTCTCTGTTGCAAAACATACACGCAGGGAAGAGCAGGAAGGGGAGGAGGCAGAACCAGGGTAGGCCAGGGACGAAAATATGGTTGTTACTTCAACCTTAAACAGTAGGAAGACTTACTCTCAATCATGGGAAGATTTTGATTGTAAAAATATGAAGGAGGAATAATGGAAAACTTGGCAGCATGAGGGAATTCTGCAGGCTTTGAGCGCTGTAGGCTCAGGTAGATGAAGTTGCATTCCTGGAAAATTAAGTGCGCTCTCTGATGACACTGGAGAGGGAATTGGCAAGGAGTCGCTTGGGTGGAGTAACCTGTTCCAGGCAATCCTTGCAACATTCCCTGTGACTTGCCCCACTTTGGAAATGGTAGTGCTGAAAAATTCCAGCATTTTGGCTGGGGGAGAAGAGCCTTCCTATCCTGGTGCCCTTCAAGCGGCTTATTGGGCTCTGCTGGGTCTTGCTTGGCATGTAGCTCTGCCCACTTCTGCATTGACTAATGGGGAGACGTCTTTTTTTTTTCCCCAAGGAGCTGCCCTACCGGTTCTCAGTGTGCTGGTGTACCATCTGGCAGCCAGCTTGCCCTGGAGCAGGGCCCACTCTTAGGGTGCCGACGCTAAGCTGGCTGGGGCTTGGATGGGAGGCCTTTGGGAATCCCATGTGCTTCTTGAAGGAAGGGTGGGTCTGAATCAAGCAAATTATAGGGCTTAGGTGGCTGTGCACACTTGTTTGGGACCTGAATCTTGTTTTCCTGGCCAAGGCTTCGAGTGTCTCTTTCAATTCCAAAGGTGTGCTGCAAAATGTGGCATTGTGACTACAGAAGCTGGCTTCCTAAGAACCTCTAGTTCCATTTTTAAACAGAAAAAAAGCAAGTTTCTAGCCCTGATGGTTTCTAACATGATGCTTTTGAAAGTGTTCAGGTCATGCTGGAGGCAGGCGCAGCATAGGATTTATTGTAGGTGAGAAATGATACCTCACCATCTTCGGGGCATTCTGCCCTGCCCCACAATTGGAATAAATTATGTTAAGTTCTGTAATAAATTTGTGCATGACCTCCCTGAAGTTTTAGATCAGCCAGGGAAGCCCTGCTTCAAGTCCCAATGCATTCAGAAGCTGGATTTGTTTCTATACAGAGTGGGGGACTTCACTGTTGTAGCCCTGGAATGCTGGTATTCTGGGGGCTCTTTGTTTTTCTCCTTCTTTGGTGATGTTCCGTAAATAAGATACAAGTTAAGACAGTTTTGTTTGGTTGTGTCTTTCAGGGTCCGTTCTTTTCCTGTGTGTATGGCAGTGGCCTAGCTACAGAGGGGCAGCATAACTATTGCAGGCACTGCAGCGTGCCATGTGAGCAGCCCATCTCACTCACTGTCAGTGCCATTATGGACAGCAACGGCAGCGCAGAATGGCTCCAACAGCGAATGGGAGGGGCCTCTTACATGGTGCACTGCAGTACTTGCAAGACTTACCACTCCCCCCATAGCTGTGCTATTGGTGTGTGTGTTTGTGCGTGCGCATGTGCGCTCACACATTTTCTTATGTTCTGGCTCATAAAGTACAGTAGCTGGGTTTTTCAGCTATGTTCATATTTGATTTTTTGAGACTGGATTTTAGGGAATTGCTTGTTTGTGCGCCACTTTAGAAGAGCAGTGAATTCCATAAACAGATACATTTAGAACATGTAAACGTTGGCTGTACATGTTTTGTATAGAAGTTGGGCTATAATCTATGCAGGTTGCTGAATCCAAATTTTGTCATCACAGATTGTAAAGTTGGTTTGCAGAAAGTTTTGTTGACAGATATGTATAAGATCAGAAAAGTCGCCTCTTTTAAAAAAATCTGGTTTCTCAGAATAATGAAGAATTTGGAACCTGTCTTAAGACAGAACCCTAACCAACTTTCCAGCACTGCGGTAAGGACAATGCAGCTTCGAGGTAAGGGAACAAACATTCCCTATCCCTGAGGAGGCCTCCATGACTGCCCCCAATGAAAGATGCAGCACATGCCCCATTGTCACAGCTATGACAGTGCTGGAAAGAGGGTTATTATTGCACCCTTACTGGTACGATCCAGTGCATGCTTACCTATGAGTAAGCACCATTGGCTATAGACCTACTTCTGAATAAACATGCTGAGAATGCATGGTTCAAATCACAGTAGAGAAATGGGTTATTTCTTCCCCAACACAGTTGGATCTTGTCCTGCCCTTCTTCCAAAGAAGTCAGTGTGGCCCAGTCCCATTTTGTTTTCCCCAACAACCTTGCAAGTTAGGCTAGAGCGAGAGAGAACGTTCTACAGCTTTATAGGATCAGTCGCAACCTTACATGCCCTTTGCGTCACCTGACTCCTTTTAAGCTGGTACCTGCGATTCTACTGGCTTCCTGACACAATGGCTCTACAGCATAGGAGCTGGACAGCTGGCATTCCTGGCAGAGGTCTGACCATTGCCGGATGGTGGACCCCTTGTTTCCCTGTGCCTTCACCTCTCTCTGAGATGACCAGATGCAAAGGAGAGCCCAGGACCCTCTATGATACAGAAGAGGAACCTTCATCAGCTGCAGCTTGCCATGCAAGGTTGAAAAAACTGCACTGGCCAATGCATCTTCTGCATTACAGTTAGAGATCCAAGAACGCCTTTGCGGCTGGTCCCTTGGCTTTTTCTCTCACACCCTCTTTTCCTCTCCTATGAAGATATGCAGAGAAAATGGGGGAAGTAGCAGCCTTGTTCTTCTGTCCAAGACCCATTTCCTGATGGAGCATGACTCACTGTGGAAGACCCGAGCTCTCCAGACCATAGCAGTGGCTTTCTTCTTCCTTTACCTCAATAGGTGTTGCCTTGTTTCTGGTTTCACAGAAAATGTCTGTGACTTGTGCCTGAACTTGAGAAGGTTTGCAAAAAAGGGGAGGTGGTGCCGCTCAGTGGCAGAGCACATGCTTTGTATGTTCAGTCCTTAGCAGCCTAGCCTGCTACAACTGGGAAGGAGGCCTGCTTGCAGTCCTGACGAGCCACTGCTCGTCCGGGTAGATAGCACTGCTGCTTGATAACCAGTTGTCTCTCTTATAAGGCAGTCTCATATGAGAAAATAAGACTTTTCCTAAATATTCCAGTCATCCTTGGTAGGGATGGGAGCAAGCCCACAGCAGCTGTGACTCCTTCGGTCAGTCGTTGCTGGGCCCAGATAGCCCTTCCACATTCATGTGTCATCACAGGTCAACTCCCACATATGGCTGGGGCAGGAGATGTGTGCAGAAAAATTGCAAGCATTGACCAAAGAGTGCCACATCCAGATTTGCGTGTGTGTGTGTGTTTGAAGCAAGGCCCCTATGACTGTGACAAAACACGTGCCTCCTCCAACCTCAGAAGCCAGTGCAGTGACTGAATTACCAATGCCTAGAGATCAGGTGAGGTCTGGGGCTTTCTGCTTGGGAAGCATGCTATCTCCCATAACGTTAGGATCTCTCTCCAGAATGGAAGTATTTGACCCACATAAGCCTTGAAATCAGACCTTGAAACCCAGCCTTGGGCTTTGGCAGCTGCTTTCCAAAGTTGTAGTTAAATGTTTTTCCTGGGGGGGGGGCTGCTGTGAGCAATGCATTGGTTCTGCCAATGCCCCCTCCTCATATCCTATCTAGCTGCAACACTTAAAAGCAGAGCTGTCACCAACGTAAAGAAATCACCATTGGCTAATTATGTGATCAATTAAGTTGATTAATCAATTCTGTATGGATTTGCAAATGGGCAATAAGACGTCCTCTGCAGAGAAAAGCAAATTTTCTTTGTTTTTGGATTATTTTTACACACTGATTGCCACAGGTTTCACTGTAGAGGAGGCATGCCCTCTTCCGAGAGAGAGAGAAGGGGAGATGCTACCTGCCACCCTCCTGAATAAGTTTTTTTAAATACGCCTCGTGTATTTAAAATCAAGTTTTTAATAGATGCTAATCTAACAAATGGATGTTGCATCCTTGATAATAAGACACACTTTCCTCAGTCCTCCCTCTTCTTTCTTTTGTCATAATCCAGTGGTCCCCAAACTTACCAGAGTTATGACATCCTCCTTTCTCAACAGCCTCTTCTTCCCAGCTCTCTCAGGCACCACCATCTTGGAGCATGTGATCCAAGATGGTGACGTTCAGGAAAGCCTGGAAGAGGAGACTTCGAGGGGCATTCTGCAGGGCCCCAGTGAGTCTGCCACGGCACCCACAGGAGACACGGTGCACAGTTTGGGAACCACTGTATCTGTTCCATCCGGGTCAGATGTTTTGGGTTTGTCCTGCCAGCAAAAGATGTTTAGTTGGGTTAATCTGTGGTTAGCCTAATTTCTTACAAAGACACCTACTACCGGAAGTCTCTGTGAGCGGCAGACCTTGTAATTGTGACTGATTAACAGCTGAACTGTCTCCGGCTGCCTTGTGAGAGGGGGAGTTGTGCTGAAGTCAGCTGCTTCTCTGGTGGGAGCAGGGAAGCCGCTTATCAGCCAGCAAGAAGATAAACGGGTGGCTAGAAAGAAGGACTAAATCCAGAAATACTAAATCTGTATGTGTGTAGTTCTTGGAAGGTAGAATATTTCTGTAAAAATTGTAAAAACCTTCGGGTTTCTGAATAAAGTCTGCCTATGTAAACCGCCTTGAGCTATAGTCATTAGAGAAATCTGGTGACCTAAGAAAGGCGGTATATAAATCTTATTATTATTATTTTATTTTATTTTATTATTAATTACCTGGGTGTGATATGTCTCTTTCACGGGCAGAATCTGCTGAGCCAAGTGGCTATGGCCTCACCTGCCCTGACAACCCCATCCACTTTTGGCTAAGAACTTCACTCTTTTTTCCAACAGATTGCTTGGGTGGGGTTCTACTCTGCATGGTCCTGCTTAGGGTGGCTGGTGTACTCCACTCTCTTTTTGTCAGAAAAATTACAAGTGCTCAGTAAAATTGTAGTGTCTCTCCTGGATTGCTTGCATAGCTAAAAGGCTGCATTCTGCTTGCTTGGCCGCAAGTAGAGCAGGGCCTGTCTTTTAGGGTTGGTATAGCGTAGGGGCGAGCACAGGGTGCAATTCAAACCTGGTTAGATCAACAGAAGTCCCTTGTGCCAGCCCAGGTGTGTTGCAAACACACTGGAAAGTGCATTTGCACCACTCTCAGAGTCAGGGAGGCGGGTACATGTCCATGCGCTGGCCTCCCTGTCTCGGAAAGTGGTGCAAATGTGCTTTACTGTTCATTTGCGACATTCCTAACTCCAGGCTAGGACTGAGCCCTGAAAAACTCCCCAGTTCAAATCTTGTCTCTTCCAAAAGCTCGCTAGGGGACCACAGGCAAGCCACTTCCTCTCAGCCTATGATATGAGAATTTTTCCCACCTATGATACGGGAATCTTTCCAGCCTAGGATATGGGAATAATACTATTTTCCTTATAGCTTAGTTATAAGGATTGCAACATAATTGTGAAGTTCTTTGACCACTGTAACAACACAAGCCTATACATATCTACTCAGAAGTGAGTTCTGTTGCGTCCAGTGGGGCTTACTCTCTACTCAGGAAATCTTAATACAGCAGCGGTTCTCAAACCTTTTAGCACAGGGACCCACTTTTTAGAATGACAATCTGTCTGGAACCCACCAGAAGTGATGTCATGGCCAGAGGTGCCAGCATTGTGATGCCAGAGCTTGCCGCTTTCCTAATACAGCAATAAATTAGGTTATTTCTCAGCTGTTTTCCAATAGTAAAGTGAATCAGAAAGAAAAAAAGCCTATTTACAACCTTGACACAAGACACACCCCTCCCCCTTTCCAGCACCCCATTTTCCCCCTTTCTAGCGGGGGGGGGGGGAATCCCTTTTCCCCCTTTCCATATTTTAAATAATGGCTGCCCTAGGTTTTTCAAGACCCACCTGAAATGAGCTCGCTACCCACTGGTGGTCCCAACCCACAGTTTGGGAACCACTGTTATATAGGATTGCAGCCTAAAGTGCATTATACAAGGACTTATTTAATTGTTTATCATTGGACTTCAGGAGGTGTATTGAGGCCAACAATTGCAATGCATTCCCACTTGGGTACCACTGACAACACATCCATCCTTTTTTTAAAGAAACACGGGGGGGGCGGTTGGGAACTGTTTTGAATGTTTAAGGAAAGAAAGATGTAACTGAATTTCATAATAAGTAGATCCTGCATATGTCTTTCAATATTCTTTTTGATGCTCACTACACTTACTCATTGATCAAAATCAGGGGCCTCCAAACCACAACTTGAGACCAGAACTGGGGGATTTGTTTTGCTTTATGTGAGTTTTTGTGTTGATTGTAAGCCATCTTGGGACACTTTTTGGTGAGAAAAGCAGGGCATAAAAATTATGGGTTTTGGTCTTTCTTTTTAGACAGTAACCGTAAATGTTCCTTGACACATTTGCTGCTGCCGTTTCAAGGGCTAATCCCTGTTTAAATTCTGAGTGCCTCATCCACTTCCCCTACCTGCTTTTTGGAGTTGTAGCTCTTGGCAGGCGCCTGCGCCTTGAGCCTGGGAGAGAGTGCATGGGATTTCCACACAATTCGGATTCTGATAGCACTGAAACCAGCCAGCAGCACATTCTAGGGGTGGAAGAAGGTGCTTGAATTTCACTGAGTGAACAAGAGCCGGACTGAGCAGCCTCTGCCAAACTGGCAGACCCCCACTCATCTCAAAAATGTATGTTTATATAAAAGAGAAAGAGAGGCCACCTGCCTTGTGGATTATGGCTCTTGGCTCCTCCCCTCCCCTCCCAGTTGCCTCACTTCTAAAGGACTCTGCTGAGCCTGGGGAGGGACCCTGAGCTGAGAGAAACTTGCTCAGACCTGCCTCTCCTTTTGCAGAGAATGCCGTCCTCCACACGGGCTTTCTGTCTCCGGGGCTGTGGACGTGTGGAGCTGGAGGAGTCGGGTGGGGGACCTGGAACAGCCTTCTCAAAATACAAACGGATGGAGCTGCGGTTGTGCAATCCACAATTTGGGACAAAGTTATTTGTAGGAGGCGGAAAAACCATGTGTCTCCAGTGGGGGGTGGGGGGGGGAAAGGCCCTCAGAACAAACTGAATGGGACTCTCATGCCAGCATTGCTGAAATGTTTCTTCCGCAGTGCTTGTTTCAGAGATATGATTGGGTGGCTTGTCATTGTGGGCTTCCCTGAGCAGTAAAAACAAATGAGGGGTGCAGTGTACGCACTGTGGTGAGCGCAGTGAAGAAGTGGTGTACTAATGGGTAGTGCCATCCTTAAACCAGGAAGATCTGAGATGGAATCCCTGTTCAGTCATGACCCTTCTCAGTGGCCATGGGCCAGCCTCTGTTTTACTGCCCACCCTCCAGACCCCTCCATTTGCTTGCCTAGTCAGTTCAAAGATTGTAAATAACTGTGACCAGGATGAACGAAAACATAATGAGGACGCTTTTCAACCAAATGTTCAGCAAGCAGTTTGTGTTGCTGATTTGCTATCCTGCATCATGCCTTGTGAGCATACAAAGTACATTACGTGCATTTTCTTAGCAATCCATATGACAGCCTAATAAGGTAGGCCAATGTTATTAATTCCCATATCCAGTGGTTCCCAAGCTTTTTAAACTGATGGCTCCCTTGACTTACTGGGTCATTGGTTGCGGCTCCCCATTAGGGCTACAATCAGTGGTGGGATTCAAATAAATTAACAACCGGTACTATGTCCTTCGGGGCGGCCTTCAGGGCCATCCACTGCCTTTCTTCCCTCTCCCAACCTAAAATTAGCAACCGGTTCTGCAGAACTGGTGAGAACTGGCTGAATTTCACAACTGCCTACAATCCTAAACATTGTATAGGGCTGGGGGTTCGTGAGGATTCCGTGGCTCCCCTGGCTGGTTTCTGTGGCTCCTTGGGGAACCGCTGCCCACATTACATGATTAGACCTGAGAACTCAGAGTGAGTTTCCAGGGGAGGGGAGATCAAGCCTTTCCGGTGCTCATTCTTGGCCCCTCCTTCTAAATACGAGGATTGATGGTTTGCTTGGTTCTGTTCTCTCCTGGGAGCTCCTGTGATGTCCATCAGTATAAGCTGCGTTGGGTGCCCGTGGGGCAGAAAGGCGGGATAAAAATTAAATAAATAATGATAATATAAATGCTGCCACAATTAAATGGCTTAGATAAGCTGATTGAAAATAAAAGAAACCCTTTTGGTCTGTTTTTGAAAGGAACCATACTGTGGGTGGGCATACTGGAAGGCCTTGAACCCAGCCTTCCACTTGCAGAGTTGGGGGATGAGCGGATGGCTAAAGGGGGAAGGTGCTTTGATGTATGCGCCTTCCTGAGTGGCCACGCAGTCTCTGAGTACATTATACAAGAGATCCCTTGTGCTGATGGCATGCTAGTTGCCAAGTAAAGCCCTACTCCTCAAAGTCCCATGATCCAGCCATTTTTCCCACACTGTGATGTTGTTTCCCCACCCCACCCCACCCCACGTCTCCACTCAAATCACATGGGCTTACTCTTCCTGGGATCTGCTCTTTTTTCCAAAGTCTCCCACTCCTCCATCCAGTGCCAAGGCCCACAGGCAACGCAGACAAGCTTTGCTTTTCAAAATACAGTATTGGTTTTGGTTTGTTTAAATTTGAACCATGAGGCAGCAGGGAGATCTGTGGTAAAATCTGCCGGTTCTGTTCCGGGCCCAATTCAAAGTGCTAGTTTTGACTTTTAAAGCCCTTTACGGCTCGGGTCCGGGGTATTTGAGGGACCGCCTTCTTCCATATAATCCAACCCGTACTCTTAGATCATCTGGGGGGGGCCCTCCTGACTGTGCCGCCACCAGGAGAAGTGAGAGGGGCGGCGGCCAGGAAGAGGGCCTTTTCGGTGGTGGCCCCCCAACTCTGGAACACCCTCCCCTTAGAATTGAGAACTGCTCCCTCTTTGTTTATATTTCGGCGGGGACTGAAGACCTTTTTATTCCAAAAAGCTTTTAACTGTTGACAGGCTGGCTGGTTATTATAACCCACGGGGCTTGTTGTTTTTATATTGTTTTTAAATTTGTTTTTAATTGTGTTCTTAATTTTTGATTGTATTGTTTAATTCTGTTTTAATTGTTTTTAATTGTGAATTGTTATATTGTTTTTATATATATATTGTAATGCCGCCTTGGGTGCCTTCGGGCACAATAAGGCGGGGTACAAATCTAATAATAAATAAATAAAATAAAATCTCCATCATTTGGGCAAATAGCCCCTTCCCCCCCCCCAAACCTACTTTGCAGGATGTGGTGTGAATCAAAACGGGAACTCCTCCCTGTGCACTGATCTTGAGACAAGGAAATAATTTTAAAAATGAGATGAGCAAGGAAACAGAAATGGACGGATTTAATAGGGACTAGGACCTTAAAATCCATTCTGAACGGTGAGAAGTTGAGAACTCAGTGCAAGGGAGAGCAACAATAAAGAGCATGAATGTGGCAAGTATATAGAATAGGCACCGTGAGCTAGGAGGGAGGGCAGGGCAGAAAATACGATGGCTGGCTCAGTCCTAAGCTGTGCAGGAGCAGGCAGGCTGGCATGCTTACACAGCAACCTAACACAGGTTAGGCAGCAGCTGGAGCTCACCACAAGGCACAGGGATAAGTAGCAGCTGCAAGTCTCAGTGGCCCAAGGCAGCCCCTCTCCACGGGCCGCCCCGCTCGTGGAGCCACCCTCTCTCTGCCCCATTCTGCCTTCCCCCTGCCCCCCAAAAGCCCCTGCCCTGGGTGAGTTTGGCCAGCACATAGGCTGCTGCCGCCCATGGTGCATTGGATTGATGCTGCCGCCTGCATCAGTCCAGCGCCTCTTGCGCTCACATGACTGTGCTTTACAACATGTCTGTGACAGTGCGGGGCCGACGCAAGTAGCTCGTGTCGGCCCAGGGCGCCTTTTGGATGGTGCCCTTAATTATTTTAACTTGCCTGTTGCAAAGAAGATATGCCTTCCAAGGATTTGAACAAGGAATTGTTCAAGGAATTGGAGGGGATCAGCCTTGTGAGCAAGCAAAGCCTGCGTGCTCAAGCTTTGTAACTCACTTGAGGCAGGGTGGAGGTCTCTTAAGTTGGCTGAAATGCTAGGATTTTGGCTGTCTACTCTCACCAGATTGTCAGAGCAGGAGCGTCTGCATGCTGTAAAGGTCATCTTTCAGTTCTTGACTTCAGGAGGTTTGCCCCTCAAAGTCCTCACGTACGCCTCCTGACCCAGAACACGGCTGCAGGATTGGGTACATTTTGCCCCCTTTTACAAATGTTTGTGCTCACGCCACAGTAAATTTGTTCCATCTTTTTAAAATGCAAGAAGCTACTTTTTGTTTCCTTTGCCTAAGCAAAGGACATTCTAGATAACCATTGCTTTTCTGATCAGGAGGCAGCAGGTAGGGGGTCTCAGGACCTGCATTTTCTCTTGCAGGCAATCCAGGCAAGTTAGCAGTGTTTCTGATGCCTGTTTGCAGCTCAGAAGTCTAAGAGATAAGCATTGGGGCCCTGTAGAGCTCCTAGCCTCGTTCATGACTGGCAAAACCACAACAGATGTTGCAAAATATCAGAAATTGCAGAATAAATTGTACTTGGCAAGAACTGCTCTGCAGAGGTGCTTATTTGCAGCAGATCCCTACTTTTCTGATTACAGTTTGCCATCCTACCCATGTGCTTTCCCTTAACTATAAGGACGGTGGACATGCTGACTGGTCTCATGGTTTGTTTGAATGATCACTTAAGAAGAGATTCCATTATCTCAACAATGGGATTGTCCTTCAGGAATTTCCCTGCTTTAGATGTATCATTGGTTTGAATAGCACCCCATCATTGCGTTCTACAAGCCGTGTGTTTGGGCAAACCAGAATTTCCTCCTGTTTTGTTCCTGTGTAAGTGCGAGGTGGTTGGGGAGCCAGTCTTTCCCGTCTGCAGATTGCTTGGTTGTTATGAGTATGTCTGTGGCAGGTGGTAGGCTGGGTGCTAATGAATTCCAATTACTTCCACAGAAGTGAAATGTATGTAAATATGCATGTTTCAGAAGCTGGGCTTAAAGAACTTAAAGAAAGATTTTTGACAAGTCATGGAGAGAAAAGCATAGAGGTGAGAAGTGTGAGTTTTGTGTGCCTGATTTCATAGTAAGCGAGTACAATTTGATTATAGTGTACTACATGACACAGGCTGCAATCCTCTGCACACTTTTTTGGGAGTAAATCCATTGAACAGAATGGATTGCTCTCTGAGAAGCTTAGCTTTCATTTTTAAAATGTACCTATACTACCAAGTTTCTAGACCTCATTCTTGTAAAGACATGTTTGAAAATAAGAGTCACTGTATGAGATTTCTAGTGTCAGGGGATGGACTAATCACTCTTTCTGTTATCCTGCAGCTAGCAAATTGGAGTAAATCATGACCTGAGATTGCCTTCTATCCATCTGAGAAGGCAGAAACAAATTGGGGGCAATTTGGGGACAAATTGATGGTTAGAGCTGAGCTGATTTTACTACAAACTACCTGTTGGCTTAAAGTCTTTCTTCACTTGCAACACAAGGATGAGAAACTTACTTTTTTAAAAATCCTACTTTAGAAGCTTCCTGAAATCTGTTGCTCATTTTGGAAATGAAAATGGCAGTCTTTTGGGCTGTAGGATTCTAGTCACTTGCCTGCAAAATTGCCACACACGGCTCCCCCAAGTGACCGGAAAAGTATAATTCTTTGTAAGTTAAAAGAAAGCTGTTTCTCTTTTCCTTTCCAATGAGCAGCGTGGGGCTAGTGAATTGGTAGGGTTGTAACAGTTCATGTGAGCTACTAATTAGCATGATTAAGCTAAACAAGTGGTTGTGACGAGCAGGTGGACCCCCCCCCCTTGTGTGAACCTGGAGATGCTGCCAGGGATTCAACCTCTCCCACCCCCATGAAAAACAAGCAGTCTGCCCCTGAGCTACCCCTCCTACCCCTTTGTTGGGCCATTTTGTGGGTTGTCAAAGGTCACCTGGTGCACTGCAAAGGTGAGATTTGGAGCAGGGAAGTCCAAATTTGCAGCCTGGTCTGTTAACCACTGTGCCACAGTAACTCGCACTGATTTTGTGTCCTCTCTCTACAGCCCTCTGGTGTCGGCATGGAGGGTGGTGTGGATGGCCCCATCGGGATCCCCTTTCCCGAACACAGCAGTGACATCTTAAGTAGCCTGAACGAGCAGAGGAACAATGGGCTGCTCTGTGATGTGGTGATCCTAGTGGATGGGCAAGAGTTCCCCACCCACCGCTCCGTCTTGGCGGCTTGCAGCCAATACTTCAAGAAGCTCTTCACCTCAGGGCTTGTGGTAGACCAGCAGAACGTGTACGAGATAGACTTTGTGAGCGCAGACGCCCTCTCGGCTTTGCTGGAGTTCGCCTACACCGCCACCCTTACCGTCAGCACTTCTAATGTCAGTGAGATCCTCAACGCCGCCAAGCTGCTAGAGATCCAGGCGGTAAGGGATGTTTGCACGGATCTCCTGGACAAGAAGATTCTGGCCAAAAATGACCAGATGGATACAGTAGATCAAATTGATCAAAGGAACCATCTCAGAGCGAAAGAGTACCTGGAATTCTTCCAGAGCAACCCCATCAATGGCCAACAGGGCAGCTTTCCATGGACCAACCAAGACTTGAGAGACCTTCAGCGGCTCAACTTCCGTGGCACGGAGGAGGAAGAGGAGCCAGAGTGCAACGGCATGGACTTCTACCCGCAGGCCGTCCTCAACGAAAGACCAAAGGTGAATGACTGTGACCCCGACAGCAACCACGCCATGTGGCTAGACCGGGAGGAGGAGGAGGTGGCCCAGGGACCCTTGTTCCCACCCTCCCAGAATGGACAATTTAGTGGGCGCAAACTGCCGACAACAGCAGGGGAGGATGAGACACCAGCGGCAGCTCAACTGGACCAGCAGGAGGTTGGGGGCTCCCCCGCCTTCATTTCCGGGGGAGGGGAGGGTGATGATGCGGATGCCCGGGAAGTGGATGGCCTGGCTGCCAGCGCCCTCCTGCAGCAGATGATCAATTCCGTGGGGCGGCAGCAGCTGACCGAAGAGGACCGTAAGGATGACGACGGAGTCATGGATTATTACTTGAAATATTTTAGCACTTCCCAAGAGGGCGGCGACTATCCGTCCTGGTCCCAGAAGGAGAAAAAGATCCGAGCAAAAGCATTCCAGAAGTGCCCCATCTGTGAGAAGGTGATCCAAGGAGCCGGCAAGCTCCCGCGCCACATCCGAACCCACACAGGCGAGAAGCCCTATGAATGTAATATTTGCAAAGTTCGGTTTACACGGTAAGGACAGTGGGGGCAGTTTCAGGTGTGTACAAAAGCAGAAGGAAATGCAGAATGTGCTATTGAGTGCAAAACTTGGGTTTCCCAACCATCTTGGCTTTTCTTTTTTCAGAAAAAGCAAGTTTTTGACCTTTTATTTTTTGCATTTTTATACCCCCCCCTTTCTCCAAGAAGCTCAAGGTGTTCACATTGTTCCTTCCCTCCTTTTTTTCCCTAACAACCCTGTGAGGTAGGTGAGGCTGAGAGCCCATGGTCACCCAGGAAACTTGGTGCCTGAAAAGGGATTTGAACTTGGATCAGGTCCAAGTCCAGAACTGCTACACCACCATGGCTTATGAGTCAAATACACTTTCAAAGGTATCTGGGCAGCACCTGGTTGAAGTCTCAAACATGAGGGGCATGCTGAACAAGATTTTACATGAGTGAGGCTGGACTTTGTACACCTTTCCTTCTTTATACATACATAATCCAGTCCTGAAAATAGCTCTTATAGTGGAACTCTGGCTTACAAGTACAATTATTACATTAATTTCAGTGGGAAAAATTCTAACTTCTTCGAAAGCCATCCCAAGTTCACCTTAAATTCCTAATAGTATAGGGAAAAAGTTGTGACACAATAAAATAGAATAAACAACATTTAATAACATTATACAGCATCAACTGTGCTGAAGTCAATGGTGAAAATGTTCCAAAAGTTCTAGCATCACCTCAAGCTTTAATTGTAAACCATGAGCCAGAGTGCAACGGCATGGACTCTTGCGTTTCTCCTGTTTTCCCACTTTTCCCATGACTGGAAGGTTTTCTAGTTGTCAGAAAGAGTCACCAGACCAGCTTTTCCCCAGTACTGTTCCAAAGACAGACTTTATTCCTTGAAGTTCCCTCTTTTGGCCAGAGCCAGGTAGAGGTGCAGAAGCTGAATCCACACTTTGCTAAAATAGGAACTAAAGCTTCTGCCGCCAGGACTGTCACATAGCAAGAAGTTCATTTCCTGGGTTTCAGGGCTACATTCAACAAATGAATATTTTTATTAAGTTCGATTGAATATTTCAGTAGAGGTATTTGGCAGAGCTATTCGTTTTAGTTTGTAGTTTGTGGAGCTTCAGCTTTTCTGCTCCTAGTTAATTTCAGTATTTCTCAATACTTAATTTTGCTTAGTTTTGTTTAGCTTACTTTTATTTCTTTTGGGTCCCTTGTCAATGCTCTGCAGAGTATAGGATGAAACATTTGGTTAAAATCTTCATTTGGTGAATGTGGCCTTGCAAACTCGGAAATGAACCTCTTGTTGTGTGATAGTCCTGGTCATAGACTCTCACTATCTCCACTTTGGTGATCCCACAGGGCCTGAAAAACAGATGGTCATTCTGCTTAATTGTATTTTTGGCTTCCCCGCAGCATGGAGTTTGGCTCACAAATGTGCCTGATATGGAGTTCAGTGTCTTTGCAGGCCATTTTCCTTTGGGTTTTGTGGAAGCCTGGCTGCAGGCCTGATATCCAATAGATCAGTCAGTGTGATGCAGGCAGGAGAGTGCCAGCAGTTCATCAGGACAGAGACACACACAAACACTCCTCTTTTCAAAAGGAAGCCAGCAAGGGTTCTAGGCTCCGCTAACTTGAGATGCCAAGGATTGAACCTGAGACCTTTTGCATGCAAAGCTGGTTCTCTGTCACCACTGAAAAAGCCTGAGTATGTAGATGTTAAAGGGAAGGGGAGAAACACCTGGATGAAGGCTCACTGCTAGAGTCTGTGGGGTCCTAGGTATTTGGGGCTTCCCACAGGATGTGGCGATGGCACCTCGCTTAGAGGGAATTGGACAGATTAATGGAGGAAAAGTCCATCACAGGTTACAAGCCATGATTATTATATGTAATCTCCGAGTTTTTGAGGTAGCCTCTCTGAATGCCAGATGCAAGGGAGTGGCAACAGAATACTGGTATCTTGTGTACTCCCTGAGGCATCTGGTGGGCCACTGTGAGATACAGGAAGCTGGACTAGATGGGCCCTTGGCCTGACCCATCGGGGATCTTCTTGTGTTCTTGGGGATTCTAAAGAGAACAACTATAGCAAAAAATAATTGCTTCCAGGAATTCTCCTCTTAATTCTCAGGTGCAAACATTAATTCTCCAAGGGTACAAATGTTCAGCACTTAATTTGGTATTCGTGGTTGAGGAGAAGGGAGGGGCCAGGCAGTGTCTAGCACAGGGGTCAGGGAACCTTTTTACCTTTTACCCCAAAATATATTTAGATACGCCGACGTGACCCCCCCCCCCCGCCAGAACAAAAGAAAAAAAATTACATATTGGAACCCATGGCTTTTTATTTGATTAATTAATGTGCTTAATTAATGCTATGTAAATATGAAGTTATAAAGGGTTTGGGAAAGTTAGGAAAGTTATTTAAATATTTTTTAATCTTACTCTTATTGTAAATATCTAACCTGCTGAGTTAGATTTGATTTTGTCATATATGCATGCCCGGCTGTGTCTCAGCAGCGCGACCATCCATTACCCCCAGGAATTTCATTTTTACCCCATTTGGGGTAATTTACCCCTGTTCCCAGACCACTGGTCTAGCAGTCAGTGTCCGCACTTGCTCCCTCACTCCTTTCCCACTGGGGGTGCAAGGAAATTGATGCTTCTACTGCTTCTATGTCTA
This sequence comes from Lerista edwardsae, assembly GCA_029204185.1. Taxonomy (NCBI): domain Eukaryota; kingdom Metazoa; phylum Chordata; class Lepidosauria; order Squamata; family Scincidae; genus Lerista; species Lerista edwardsae. The sequence continues at coordinate 1,365,638 of JAJKFI010000129.1, read as the reverse complement.
CTGCCACCACCCAAGACTATTCCCAGATAGGGAAAGGCTGCTCTGGGGGAAACCTTGCCCCCTGGTGAGGAAAGGGCCCATTTTAAAATCAAACAGTAGCAGGAGTTGAATAGTCTGGGAAAACCTGGCCAATCCGCTCTGTGAGGAATTTATGTGAGACAGATTATAAAAAAAACAGTTAAAAAAATTATTAAAAGACTGAATAAACAAGTCAAAATAAAAAACGGGGAGGGGGCCAAGAAGATCATACAGTGAGGGCCCAGGTCATAAGAACACAGGGCCATCCCAAATAAGTTTGACAAAGCTGGCACAGAGCTTAAAAGTTAAACCAAAAATGAAAGAAAATCCCTGAATGTAAGTTACTAGATAGGAAAATAGCTTCAGCTACAGACGCTGTCCAGGAAAAGGGAAAGGGGATCCAGTTGCTGCAGCCCAGTGAGGGGTAAGTGAATCTTTCAAAAACGCATGACAAGCTATAGACACCAACTGCCCAGGGCACCTCGCTGTGGGAATGAGGTTTGCTGATGTCATAGGGTCATTTGATTGGATAAGGCCACTCCATTCTGTCCAGGGGGTCTTTATTTTCCACATCTGTTTCCCCTAAGACAGGGGTCTCCAAACCTTTTAGCTGGAGGGCTGCCTCAAATATCTGGCACAGTGTCAAGGGTCAGATAAATAAATACATATAAAATGTTAATACATTTGAGATGGAATGTAGTTGAATGAATACGCTCAAGGTTCCAGGATTCCTCCAAGCACATCACAGGAATATAGCACACACTTTAATGGACTTCCATTCCCCCACCTCACAAGCAGCTTACTTAAATGTGCTGGAGTAAATATCTCAGGACCAGCAGATCACTGGAAAGGAAACACCCAGAGCGTGTCTGAGGGCCAGGGTGGACTCCCTGACACACAGAAAGCTGTCTAAGGCGTCAGAGGGTCTAAAAACATAACTTTGGGAAAACCAGGAAGTGACAATTTTCAGCCTTCCAAAGGCATTCTGAGGATCAGGGAGGCACAGACAGCTCTAGAGTAAAAAATGAAATAAAAGTATTTTTACTAAATCATTTCATGGTCACTAAAAGAAGTGGTTTTGTAATTATTTTATAGTGGTTTTGTAACCTTTCCAAGGTAAGCCACACATTTTTGTTTATTGTAGGCTTACATGTATGCCATTTTATCTTAGAATGTACTTAGATACATTTGGTCCATGAACTCACGCACACTTTTTAAAAGCACATTTTGATTGCCTTCCATTCTGTTGTTGTTGTTGTTGTTGTTGTTGTTGTTGTTGTTCAGTCGCTAAGTCGTGTCCGACTCTTCGCGACCCCATGGACCACAGCACGCCAGGCCTCCCTGTCCTCCACTAGCTTCCGGAGTTCGCCCAATTTCATGTTCATCGCTTCGGTGACACTATCTAACCATCTTATCCTCTGCTGCCCCCTTCTCCTTTTGCCTTCAATCTTTCCCAGCATGAGGGTCTTTTCTAAAGAGTCCTCTCTTCTCAGGAGGTGGCCAAAGTATTGGAGCTTCAGCTTCAGGATTTGTCCTTCCAGGTAGCAATCAGGCTTGACTTCCTGTAGGACGGACCGATTGGACCTCCTTTGCAGTCCAGGGGACTCTCAAGAGTCTTCTCCAGCACCATAATTCGAAAGCATCTATTCTTTGGCGCTCTGCCTTTCTTATGGTCCAGCTCTCACAGCCATACATAGCTACTGGGAAAACCATAGCTTTGACTATGCAAACCTTTGTTGGCAGGGTGATGTCTCGGCTTTTTATTAAGTTGTCTAAGTTCGCCATAGCTTTCCTCCCAAGAAGTAAACGTCTTTTAATTTCATGGCTGCAGTCACCATCTGCGGTGATCTTGGAGCCCAGGAAAATAAAGTCTGTCACTGCTTCCATTTCTTCCCCTTCTATTTGCCAGGAAATGATGGGAGTGGTGGCCATGATCTTAGTTTTTTTTAATGTTGAGCTTCAAGCCAATTTTTGCACTTTCCTCTTTCACCCTCATCAGCAGGTTCTTTAAGTCTTCCTCACTTTCTGCCATTAGAGTGGTGTCGTCTGCATATCTGAGGTTGTTGATATTTCTCCCAGCGATCTTGATTCCAGCTTGTGAATCATCCAGCCCTGCCTTCCTCATGATGTACTCTGCATATAAGTTAAATAAGCAGGGTGACAGTATACAGCCTTGTCGTATTCCCTTCCCAGTTTGAAACCAGTCGGTTGTTCCATGTCCAGTTCTAACTGTTGCTTCCTGGCCCACATACAGGTTTCTCAGAAGACAGATAAGGTGGTCTGGTACTCCCATTTCTTCAAGAACTTGCCACAGTTTGTTGTGATCCACACAATCAAAGGCTTTAGCATAGTCAATGAAGCAGAGGTAGATGTTTTTCTGGAACTCTCTTGCTTTCTCCATGATCCAGCAAATGTTGGCAATTTGATCTCTAGTTCCTCTGCCTCTTCGGAAACCAGCTTGTATATCTGGTAGTTCTCGATTCACATACTGCTGAAGCCTAGCTTGTAGGATTTTGAGCATCACCTTGCTAGCATGTGAAATGAGTGCAATGGTGCGGTAGTTTGAACAATCTTACGCATTGCCCTTCTTTGGGATTGGAATGTAAACTGATCTTTTCCAGCCTTGTGGCCACTGCTGGGTTTTCCAAATTTGCTGGCATATGGAGTGCAGCACTTTGACAGCATCATCTTTTAAGATTTTGAGTAATTCTGCTGGAATGCTGTCACCTCCGCTAGCTTTGTTGTTAGTGAGGCTTTCTAAAGCCCACTTGACTTCACACTCCAGAATGTCAGGTTTGAGCTCAGTGACCGCACCATTGTGGTTATCAGGAACATTTAGATCTGCCTTATACAGTTCCTCTGTGTATTCTTGCCACCTCTTCTTAATCTCATCTGCTTCTGTGAGGTCCTTGCCGTTCTTGTCCTTTATTGTGCCTACCTTAGCATGAAATTGTCCTTTGACATCTCCAATTTTCTTGAAAAGATCTCTAGTCTTTCCCACTCTATTGTTTTCCTCTATTTCTTTGCATTGCTCATTGAGGAAGGCCTTCCTATCTCTCCTTGCTGTTCTCTGGAAATCTGCATTCAGTTGGGTATATCTTTCCCTTTCTCCCTTGCTTTTGGCTTCCCTTCTTTCCTCAGCTATTTGTAAAGCCTCTTCAGATAGCCACTTTGCCTTCTTGCATTTCTTTCTCTTTGGGATGGTTTTAGTTGCTGCCTCCTGTACAATGTTACAGACCTCCGTCCAAAGTTCTTCAGGCACTCTGTCTACCAAATCTAAGCCTCTAAATCTATTTGTCACCTCCACTGTATATTCGTTTGGGATCTGATTTAGGTCATACATGGAGGGCCTAGTGGTTTTCCCTACTTTTTTAAGTTTAAGCCTGAATTTTGCAAGAAGAAGCTGAGCCACAATCAGCTCCAGGTCTTGTTTTTACTGCCTGTATAGAACGTTTCCACCTTTGGCTGCAAAGAATGTAATCAATCTGATTTCGATGTAGACCATCTGGTGAAGTCCATGTGTACAGTCGCTGTTTGTGTTGCTGGAAAAGGGTGTTTGCTATGACTAATGTGTTCTCCTGACAAAACTCTATCAGTCTTTGCCCTGCTTCATTTTGTACTCCAAGACCAAACTTGCCTTTTACTCCTATTACCTCTTGACTGCCTACTTTAGCATTCCAATCCCCTATGATGAGAAGGATATCTTTTTTGGGTGTTAATTCTAGAAGCTGTTCTAGGTCTTCATAGAAACGGTCAACTTCTTCCTCTTCAGCACCAGTGGTTGGGGCGTAGACTTGGATTACTGTGATGTTGAAAGGTTTGCCTTGGATCCGAATGGAAATCATTCTATCATTTTTGAGGTTATACCCCAGTACTGCTGTTCTCACTCTCTTGTTCACGATGAAGGCTACTCCATTTCTTCTAAGGGATTCCTGCCCACAGTAGCAGATATAATGGTCATCTGAATTAAATTCTCCCATTCCCATCCATTTTAGTTCACTAACTCCATGATGTCGATGTTCAGCTTTGACATTTCGCGTTTGACCACATCTAGCTTACCTTGATTCATAGATCTGACGTTCCAGGTTCCTATGCAGTATTGTTCTTTGCAGCATCGCACTTTCCTTTCACTTCCAGACACATCCACAGCTGAGCTTCCTTCCGGTTTTGGCCCAGCTACTTCACTCTTTCTGGAGCTACTAGTACTCGTGCTCTGCTCTTCCCCAGTAGCATAATGGACACCTTCTGACCTGAGGGTCTCATCTTCCAGTGTCATATCGTTTAGCCTTTTAGTTTTGTAATCCATGGGGTTTTCTTGGCAAGAGTACTGGAGTGGGTTGCCATTTCCTTCTCCAGTGGATCACGTTTAGTCAGAACTCTTTACTATGACCTGTCCATCTTGGGTAACCCTACATGGCATAGCTCACAGCTTCATTGAGCTACTCAAGCCCCTTCGCCATGACAAGGCAGTGATCCATGAAAGGGCCTTCAATTCTACTATAGAGATATAAAGTCTATAATAAATTATACAGTTGGATAGCCATGTCAGCAGGGGTTCCATGGATGCCAGAATCCAAATTTAAATCCCTTTTAAAGAAAAGGGCCAAAATTGGGGTTCCTACCAAACTGTTTCCAAGCCTGTAGAGCTGTTTTTAGCACTGAAAGACCCACTTCTGGGTCACACAGAGCTTCCTTTCTTCTCCCAGGTTTGCCCCAGAATGCATCGCAATTTTGACTTCTGGTAGCTGCTAACATTCGCAGTGAATCCAATCCACAGATCTATAGTCCAACGTATCTCTTTCAGACTTTGGCTGTGAATCTGGGGCCCCTGCAAAAAAAATGTTTCCAATTGAGCCCTGCCTGTTGTCCTAATCCTGCCCCTGCCTGTTGCTGAGAATGAGAAGCCCATTAATCCACATTACAAAAGTACAGCAGGTATCACAAAAGTTTGCTAGCTGAACTATGGAAATCAAATCATAGGTGTAGAATGTGGGAATGTCTGTCTTGGCAGGAGTACATGAGAAAAGGATTTTCGCATTACAGTCAGTCACAAACTGAATACATGTCAGCAATGTGATTCAGCTAATCCTAACCTGTACAGGAGCAGGCAAGCCGGCTGGCCTGTGCTGCATCCTACCTAGGGTAGGAGGCAGCTGGAGCTCATCCCAGAGTAAAGGGATATTTGTCCTCTTACTCTGGGGTAAACCCCAGGCATCCTGATGTGGCTGCTTGAACCTGTGCCTGTTAAATAGCAGGTGCAAGTCCAAGTGGCATGGCCAGGTCCTGACTCCTCCACCCACCCTCCACCCCCTTTCACCCCCCCCCCCCCAAAAAAAATCCTCTGCGCTGGCCGAATTCGGCCAGCATGGGGGCAGCTTACCTGCTGCCGTCTGCAGCTTTGCTGGGTCGGTGCAAATCCTTACGACAGCCTAGCGCATCCTGGACTGGTATCAATGTGCCTTATGGCACGTTTGTAACAGCCCTGGGCTGACGCAAGCAGCTTATCAAATCCCAGTTTCCAGATCACAAGTAATAATTCTACTTTATTCTGTACTAGTACTAGTCAGACCAGAGTATTGTTTTAATGGCACTTTAAGAAAGATGTGGGCAAAACGTTACATGTTCAGAGGAATCCAGTATAGGGTCTGGAGAATAAGGGTCCAATCCTATCCAACTTTCCAGTGCTAGTATAGCTGCAATACATCTGCAAGGTAAGGAACAAATGTTCCCCTACCTTGAGGAGGTCTGCCTGCCTGCACCTCCGCTGCAGGATGTGGTACACACCCCGTTGGCAGGGCTACACCAGCGCTGGAAAGGATTGCGCCCTAAAACTTTGGAGGAAAGGTTGAAGGAACTGGGTATGTTTAGCCCTGAGAAGACATAATAGTACTATTCAAAGAGTTGTTCCTTAGAAGAGGGCAAGAGCTTTTAGAGAATCTGATGGGTTGAATTACAAGAAGGTAGATTTCTGTTGGACTTGAGAAATGTCTTAATGATAAGTGCATTCAAGGATGGGGCAAAATACCTTGCTGGGGATCTCTAAGCAGCAAGGGGGATGTGGGGGATGTTCTAATTCTGGATTTCCTTCCTTAAGCAGGGGGCTGGACCTAGATGGCCTTTAAGGTTCCCTTTAATTTTATGTTGTAAGATTTTGGGGTATAAAGACCATATGATTGGGTGCATGCAAGGGAGGAATGTCTGAATCCTCCCTGTGGCTGAAAATCTCAGGATTTTTCAGAGTGCAAACATACTTCATGACCCTGGCACTTTCCACTACTGTAATTACTATGTGCTGGAGGAGTTCTGCGCTCCCTTGTATGGCCAGGGTCTCTTGGAAATCTTTTGCTGGGTTAGGCCTCCAAGGGACAAAGTGTAATTGTAGGCCAGAGGACCATATTGAGGTTGCAGTCCCGAAAAAGTACTCCAGGAAATATGTAGCATGGCCATGGGACCAGGAAAATACTTGGAGTGAGAGAAGAACAAGTGGCGGTGGAACTAAGAGTGGTGTCTGTGAACTTTAGGTGCTGTGAGTGCTCTGTTACTAGATATATAACATCTGTGAGCAGAAAGTGGAAGTTTATCTAGTGGCAGGGAAGGGTGGAGAGAACCGTTAAAGGGCTCTTAACAGTTGTTAAGTCGCCCCCTCTGCAAGCGGGAAGGGCTGCTTACGTGGTGCTTGGCAGTGATTGCATTACTTACGCCATTCCTCCTGGCAATGCTACTGGGTTCAAGTCCACCCACTCTGTGCTGGGGCATGGATAGCCAGGAAAGCAGGCTATTGGAAGTTAGAAATTCCAGTGCAGTTGGTCTGGTCATTGGGACACTGCATGGAACTACAGTAATAGAACAACCAGGATACGGACAAACAGACTGGTCAGTAGATAGGAATGTTGATATCCTATTTAGCAGGCAGCTAAAGAGACAAGACTAGAACCAAGGCCTGATCAAGAAACATTTCTAATATGATCAGGTTGCAAACCAATGCATTGTCAAGGTCCTAATAGATTTCCTTCCCTTTTTTCATGTAGACAGGACAAGCTGAAGGTCCATATGAGGAAACATACCGGCGAGAAACCCTATCTGTGCCAGCAGTGTGGGGCAGCTTTCGCCCACAACTACGACCTGAAGAACCACATGCGAGTCCACACAGGCCTGCGTCCCTACCAGTGCGAAAGCTGTTTCAAGACTTTCGTCCGATCTGACCACTTGCACCGGCACCTTAAAAAAGATGGCTGCAACGGGATCCCTTCCAGAAGGGGGCGCAAGCCCCGGGTGAGAGATGTGGGTGGTGTGTCTGCCCCAACCGCTAACCCTGACGACGGAAGCTTTGTGGGCGGTGAGGAGGCTCAAGAAACGCAGGACACCGCCACGCCGCAGGACGGCCCGGAACAGCACTTTGAAGATAGTTCTGGCGCCAAAACGGCGTCAGGAAGTTTGAATGTAGCGGGGGGGTTGTCTGAGGGTAACACACAAGAACTCTCCTAAACCAAAAAAAAAGAGGTGTCACAAAATCTAGTTATAACTTTCCTCCAGTTCCTCTTGGAAAAAAATGGTTTCCTCACCCTTTTTGGGGAAAAAAAATTAGCCTTATAGGTCTATGATGTATCTCTGTTTGTGATCTTCCCATAATGACCAGTTACTCTAACCTCTCGTAGCCACGGATTCATTTGAATTTTCCCCCCTTGAAAAAAAAATTGTAGAAAGTGGCCAGGTCTTTGGGGGTGGGGGGGGTGCTGAGCAGATGTTTGTAAAACATGAAATGAAGCTTCCAGAGTTTTAGTTTGTTAATGTTTTAAAACTATATACACACAGTAAATAGTATATTAGAGATGTTACCTATTTTAGCAAGCTGAATGTTCAGAGGGTCAAATGCAGGGAGGTCAGCGTATTAGCTGTCTTGAGAAGTCAAGAGAGCCTTAGAAGCAGGTTTCTTTCTTCCTCTTTCTCCTCCCTACCTTTCCTTTCCCAACCTCTGCCTGAAGTGCTCATCTTATGTTCTCTCCACAGGGAGATTCGCACCTTTCCATGATTTTAAATTAAACCCTTTTCTTTAAGTCTCTTGGGCAAGAATTACAGGCCAGTTTTCAAATCACAGCCAGGCCAGATTGTGACCTTGAGTGAAAGGACTTGAGAGTGCAATCCTAACCTGGCATTGCACCGGACCAGCACTGTCGCAAATGTGCCGTAAGGTGCGTCTGCGCCATGGATTCGGTTGCTGGGCTACCACAGGCAGCAGCGCCTGTGCATGTGCGGCAAGCAGTCTGCCAGCTGTGCTGACTTTGCGCTGGCTTAGTTCTGCTGGTGCTGGCTCGTGCCAAGGGCATGTCAGAGGCGGGCAGGAGGCATAACAGGGTGGAGGGAAAGGGGCAGAAAGGGGAATGGAAACGGGACACCGCTGTTAGACCACATCCAACCCCTGGTCCCCAGGTTGGGTGGCCCTAATTTGGGCCACTCCTGGCTGCATGGACGTACGCTTGCTATTTTGCTGGCACAGATCCTTAGTAGCTCTATTGGGCTGTGTGCGGTTTACTGCGGGACAAGGGGACTGCCTCCTAAGCTGCTGCTGCCTCCTGTCATGGTTAGGAAGCAGCACAGATCAGCCTGCCTGTTCCAGCACAGGTTAGGATTGCGCTTTGAGTTTCTTAAGGATACAGGGTCATCCCCTATGCAAAAAAAAAAAAAAAAGTATTTCAATGGTTTGGACCATAGACATTCTGTATGCATTATAGAACAGGTGCCAACACCACAAAGTCTTTGAGCGGAGGTACTTTTTCAACCAATAATAAGCCAATGGAGAGAATGCCAGTGTTACAAACTAAGCCAATTTCTCCAAACGCCCTGTATGGATCTCTGCACAAGCAGGGTTAAATATGCACTGTGTGCATGGATTATAATTGCATTCCTCTATAGGGCTCCCTCACAATTTTTGTGCTATCATCCAGGCATGCTACGCTTCACCCATATGGGGGTGAGGAGGACTCTGATGGAAGCTCCAATTGAAGAAACTCCTGCAGTGGTATCTCCCTGAAGCTCAGTGAGAGCCAAATAATCAGCGGATCTAATACCAGCTTCTGTCCCCAGCTCCTGATTCCCAGGATCTCCAATGTTTCACATTTCCTTCTTTTGCATCTGGCCTGACATGAACTGTAGTTCTGTGAAGGAGCCCTGAGATATTCTCCCCCACCCCACCTCAAAATCAGGATTTCCAGGATTTCTTGAAGAACGCAATTTAAAACTAGCTTATGTTCATAGCATTAGACAACTCTGCTGGCTGGCCAACAAGACTTTATTTGCAGTTCTAAGCACAATTGCTTGGGAAATAAATCCCATTGAAATTAATGGGACTTGCTTCTGAGAAAATGCGGGTAAGATTGTCCTGGTAGTCAGTTGTATTCCTGGTGGGGGGGGGAGGTTGCACCCATTGGCACACCTCCAGGGGTGCTGCCCTCCTGCGCCTGCTGCTATCCCCCCCCCCAGGAATTCTGAGTTGCTTCTGGAGGCTGAAAATAATCTGGTTTTTGGTCGGAAACCAGAAGTGACTATTTTTGGCACTCAGAACACCTTCTGAGAGCTGGGGAAGCCGCACCTGTGGCTTTCAGGAGGCCAAAAATCGCCACTTCCACTTTTTGGCCCAAAAACGGAAGTGATGGTTTTGGGCCTCCAGAAGGCCTTCTGAGGGCTGTGGAGGTCGTGCGCAGCCTTCCCAGCTCCTAAAAGACCCTCTGGGGTCACCCTCCTCCCTCTCAGCTTAAAAAAAAGTGGAGGAAGGTGTCCTCCAGAATGGAGTGGTGATGGGGGTGGGAGGGTTTCAATGTTGCCGTCCCTCTCCACCTGGAGCCCCAGGGGATTTGCCCCCCTGACCCCTCCCTAAGTACGCCACTGCTGTTAGTGTGTTCACACATGAATGCAGTCCTCAAATCACTTTGGAATAATGCTACTGAAAGCAATAGGATTTCTTTCCTGCAGGTTTGAGAACTGCGGTATAAGCTGGAGCTCTCAGTGTGAGTTTTAAATTTTTTGCCTAATTACTCATCTTGAGGTTGTTTGAATCGGGTTCCCTTAAAATCTCTTCTTCCTTGAATTTCAGTAGGCATTTTGTTGGATGTTACGAACTCCAACAAGCGTTTTGACATCATTGTCAAATCAAAGCTTGTTCTTAGCACCACTGGGGCTGTAAAATGAGTAAATGAGTTCATATTCAAATGCTGACTAAAATGATTAGCTATTGTAATCTTTGCACTTGATGCTTTTCCCAAGATTTGTTAAAGGGAATGAATCCTGGTTCATGTATGCTATGCACTGCTGTCAGGAAATTGCCTTGGAAGGTGTACTCTCCTAGTTTCCTGTATCCTTGCAGGCAAGTCTCAGTCTTGACTCAGATTGGAAGAGGGGACCCAACATTTTTCAGCATCTTTGAGCTAGCTAGAAACCCAAAGAGTCACTTCAGTTATTGTCATGGGAGGAAATTGCCTCAACACACTTGCTAAACTTGGACTTGCCCTGCATAGATTTGCTTTGGCTGGTCTGGTCTCCTGGGCTGTGGCCTGCTTCCATCTACACCCTCTGCAATTTTAAAAGAAGTATTTTAAACGTAATTCCGAGAACAGAAATCTTTTAGGGTGAAGTGGGAGGGGGGCTTCTTACACCCTTAAAATCTTTAGGGGGAGAATTTCACCCTCATGAGCACGTCAGGCTGGGAGTTTTGTACTTCAACAGATAGGATGCCTTTATTGTAACATACTGAGACTCTCTGGGAGAGGTAAGGTGTCCAAGGACCTGTGAAAATAACCACGAGGGTGTCCCTGGTGTTATATTTGGTTGATGGAACAGGGGACATGGCTCTAAGCCTTGTTGATCCTCCATAGTCGCAACCCCTCCCTGCCCTGTCTGGTGAAGTATAGTTCCTTAAGCTTTCTTGCTTTCTTTTCTTCCCACCCACCCACCCTCCTATTTTTGGTACCAAATATATGTGGGGTTGGCTCTTGTATGAAAGATGCCAAACTCCCAGCACAAAGCAAGCTAGTAGTGCAACACTTGAAAGCAAAAAGTGCATGTTTAAAGCTACATGGAGGCATCTATAAATGTGTCCCCCCCCCCCAAATGTCTAAGACTTTTTCACAGTCTGGGTTGCATTGAATGTGTGGATTTGGACCCTGGTGAATCTTTGTGGTCCTGTCTTCTGTGGTGACCCACTGAGTCCCATTCCTGCCATGCCCCCATGTCAGAAAAGCAGTCTAGAGATGAAGCAATGTCTGGGTCAGTTTTATATAAAAAGGCACAGCAGCCCCATCAAAGCTCAACCAAGGGCATCTTTTAGCCATTTCAGAGTTCTATCAATGCACAGTTTCAACATGGAAAAAGAGAGAGAGAGAGAGATTAGTCCTTTTTATTCTGCAAGCACTTTTAAAGTTTTTATTTTTTAATTTAATAAAAAGGTGAATTATTTGGACGAATGTAATAAAATAGGGAGTTTGTGTGTTTGTGAAAGGAGTTGGGGGAAGGGGGAGAAACACAGGGTTAGGTGGGAAGATGGATGTTTTATTTAATACAGAAAAAGCAATAAAAAAAACCACAAAAAAGATTAGAAACAAAGAAGTCTTAGCACTTTGAAATGGAACGGGTACTTTGAAATCACTTTATCTTAATTTAATATATATATATATAAAAAAGAAAGAAAGAAATATGTTTACACGTTGAAACCATCTTCTATGGAAAGAAATTTATTGTTGTTTATTGTTTTTATTAAAATGATTCCTAAAATTGAATTTATTTTTGTAAGAGAAAAAAACAAATATGTATATATATATCTATATATTGAGAGAGAGACTTAAATGAAATCCACTGTTTCGGTTTGCAGATTAATACGGAAACAAAAAATGGGAGGATTGAAGTTAATTAGATTCTGTGACACAGCAAAATTGAAAAACAAACCCTCGGAAGTGATTTGCACTTCAAAAAATATAAAAAATGGAAGCTTGAATTTTTAGGCAGGAATCATGGGGTTATTTTGTGTATGGTTTTTTTCCTTCTCTCTCTCTGGGTTTTTTTTTTCTTTTGTAATGTCTTATAGCCAGTGCTGGCCTATGTGTTTCCTTATTGGTTTTCCCATCACCCAACCACAATCTCAGTCCTGGAACCTTCTTCATATAGGTTGGATTTACAGGAGTCAGTGTCCTTCCACCTCCTACCCAAGATGTGTTTTTTTTTCCTGAGGGGAAAAATGATGAGGAGTGGTACAGCAAGTCCTGTGGGTCTAGTTTCCGCAACATGTTCCACTTGTGGCCACTGCTTTTCCAACCATTTTGGAATGGGTGACTGAGGGCACTGCCTCACTGTAGACTGAAGGATAATTATGTGAATCCACCCAAAATTGAAAGCAATTGGCTTTAAAAATACTTTGGATCCCGTTTCATTTTGACAGAGCCTGGTCTGGATTGATGGGAAAGGCTCTTTTTGCCACAAGTTGCATTTGTAATAAAAAGCAGGTTTTAAGCTAATATACTTTTCTTTCCAGCTCTGGCTTGATGTGTTAGTAGTGAGACTGTTTCCTCCTGTTTTGAATGATGGATGTTTCAAACACTGGATTCCCGAGTTTTGTTGCTGATAGAACTTTAGGCTGAGATCTTCAGTGAACTATAAAATGAGGTCATAGAGAGTGCATTTCTTCAATGACCATATGGCTAGAGATAAGAGACCACATCACTATCTCCTATGGACTGAAATATCCTCCTCCCAATAATTCTATTTTATATTATTTTATTTAACTAGCTCTTTCTTAAAGCTGCTAGAAAAGATAAGCAAACATGATTGGAGATGCCAAAACAAGAGTCAACATGACACTTCCCTTTGGGGCAGGAGGGACTTTGGAAAGAGAGAAGAGAGCTAGTAGTTGGATCCCCAATTGCGTGTTCACTGTAAAAGATGTGTTATTATAGGCTGTATTTAGGAGCTATTGAGAGGGTAGCCGCTGGCTGTTTGCCCAACAGGAGGTGGTGATTTGAGGTAGATCCATATAAAATATAAAATAAAAGCTGGTAAGATTTCTGGATTGGCTATTTTCTATCACCAGAAGTGGGCATAAAGACTTTGCAATCCCTGAAATGCAAAGTATTTCTGGCAACCTTACTCTTCTGGGAAATCCCATAGCATTTTCAATTCAAAAATTGGCCTGACAAAACAGCAAATGTGTCCAACTCAGAGTGTCCAACTCTGCAAATGTGTCCAACCCTTCTTATCTTTTCTCCACCGTGTCAATCTAGCCTGTTGCTGAAGGAGATCCCAGGTACTGAATTGGGTTTGTTTTCCTGTGCCACCAAGCACGTCCTCCTCCTCTTCCACAGAGATCCTGGGCTTAGCACTGACTAAACTATTGCATATGCAAAAACTAGTGTGGACTTTGTAAATAGATAGCTACATGAGGTTCTTTATTGTAATCAAAAGTTGTGTGGTATCTCTTCCAGTTTGTTTTACACCTTTGTCTCAACCCATGGCTGCTCATGTTGTGTGTGTGTGTGTTTTCTCTTTCTCTCTCCCTCCAAAGCCACCAACCACCTTTAAGTCAAGAAATTTTCCTCACCGCCACTGCCCGGCATGGACACCATAAAAAAAACTTTTCAAAGAAATCAGGGATTTTTTTCTTTTAATTGTAGGGTCTGATAAGAAATGGCAACCAACCCTTTTTCATCTCCCTTGCCCAGCGTGGTAGTTGCCCCATCTGTCAAAACCAACCTGTCCTTTAATGCTGAAGTGGCCCTCTTCGACCAAGAATTGGCAAAATGGCCAAAGCAAAAAATCAGCACAATACCCAGGCAGTACGAGACATTCTAGTCCAGTTTTATTTTTCTGGTTTGAAATGGGCACCCCCAAGGAGACATGACCTTGGCTATTGGCCCTGATGGGCTTTCCCTGCTAAAACTGCTTCCCGCAAAGTTGTGCTTCTCTGCAAGTCTCCGCCAACTTCCGGCTAATGGGAGGTTGTGCTTGGCCCCACCGTGACGACATTGCCCTTTGGAGATATCCAGCAATTGGCCACATGATACAAGCACAGTCCTCCCGCAATCATGCATATTAAACGTCCTCTCATCCTCCATCTTCTGTCTTCAGTTTTCCCTTGTCCATTTCACTCTGCAAAAGCCTGGCTTGTCCGGGGTGGGGGTACTATTTGGGGCTTGCTGCACTACCAGTGTAAGCTTGTTTAACAGCTGGGCCTTCTCCACAGGGAACCTTGAGAACTGTAGGTAGCTCTGTCAGGGTAAGGGCTAAAAGGAGTATCAGAGAATTCTGCACCCATACCAGACTACAACTCCCAGGATCCTTGAGAGGAAGCCATGCCAGTTAAACTGGTGTGAAACCCATATTGGTTTGTAGTATAGATTTGTCCCTTCCTCGCCCCCTTAATGTGTTTATTTTTTTCGGAACAGAGATACCGCACCTTGTTCATAATGAGTTGTTTTTACCCCTCGAGGGGCAGGGTGGGGGGTGGAATCTGATGTGTGATACTTGCTGTGGGGCTAAGCTTCAAGCCTTGGTGCTGGCAACACTTTAACACAAGCCTTGATGCGTTTGCACTAAAAAGAGAAAAATTATATACCTTCTCCATTTAGAGAGGCTCTCGCCTCTGAATACGTTCTGCCTTAACCTTCTTAATCCCCCTTTGTACAAGCGACAATGACAACATCAAAAAAGGATGTCTTTGCATGCAAGGCCCTTTTCTTGAATCACATACTGTATATAAAGCATTTGATTTTTTTAATTATTTTATTTTTTTAAAAAATATGCAGGTTGTGATAAAGTGTTGCCAAAGAAACTGTTGATTTATACCACATTTCAGGAAGAAGAAAGAGAGAGAGAGAGAGAGCTTAACTTCTGAATGACATCAACAACAAATACAGATATGAAACTATTTCCTTTATTGGCTGTTTTTCTTAAAAATTGATTGCAAACCAAGTGTCAACTTAATGGCTGTCTAGTGATTGAAGCTCTGCTTGTGAGGGTATGTGTGTCTTCTACATCTGTTTCTTTGACAGGTTGTGGGGAAGGCTAGTCAACAATTCTGCTGCTGTTTCACCTTTCACTTCCTCTAATCAGAATTTTGGAAAACAAGGGAGTGCTTAAGGTATGCCTGAGGCTAGGTTGGGGGGCATGATCAATCAAATGGAATAGACTTTGATGAAAAACAAGTACGAATTCCACCAAAGACGATTCGAGGGGCAAAAATGTTATGTGATTCTGTCCTAGAAGCAACAGAGCACAGCTGATATGGGGCACCATTTTCCCTGTTGCCTCTCTGACTCCCCAACCTAGAGGGAAACATGCTTTGGACACACAAACTCTATTCCCGCCTTCAATCATGTGACAGGATATCATAGCCACTTATCCCTCTGTTTCCATCTTTTTCTGGAAGCTGCTCCCTGGAAGCTAATATTGGGCTTCTCCCAAGGCTGTGTCATTTGTGTGAATGTCTGCCAACGAGAGAGGTGAAGCAGTTCAGTGTCAAGGGAGCAGTTGTATTGTAAACAACAGGGTATAGTAAGACTAGGAGGAGAGCAGTTTGGCACCAAGATGGTTAATTTCCAGCATGCTGTGCTATGTGTTCTGTAATATACCCTCCTCTCACCATGTAGCTGTCTTCATTCGGACATGGGATTTATGGTGGGCTCTTTTGGCAGTGCCCCTTTGGAGAGGCACTGGGTTGTCATGGGAAGGTGGTCTTTGCAATTAAGGGATGTATTTGTCAAGGGTCAGACTTCAGCCAACTTCCCATATCTCAGAGTGGGGAGTTGGCAGGAGCTTATGGATGTAAGAGTTGTGTTCTGATTTGCCCTGTATATTATGCTGTAACCATGACTCATAGGGTTCTCCCATCACCATGGAGTTTTTGTGTGTTGGGCCCACCTTATCTCTGCTATTTTTTCAAAAATGCTGGCTCCTCTGCTGGGATCCTTTAATTCTAAACCTTCTTCTTAAAGAGTTTCTTCTCTTCTAAAGACTCAACAGTGGTGAGAACTTTGAGTACTTCTCTGTCCTGCTGGGGAAGATGAGAGAAGGACCTGGGACCAGTTTTTGCGGGTTTGTTGCTGGCCTGGTTTCCACTGCTGGGGCATGGAGAGGAGCAAGTTCTCAAAGAGTGGCAGATGACTGGCCAAACGCTCTGTCCATTACTTGGCCATAGCCTTGGACGTCAGAAGAGGGGCTTGATTTGACCGTATCAGCACCCCTTTCCCCTGCATCCAACCCCACAAAAAAGCCTTAAGCATAAAAGGAGGATACAGCATGTTGAAAATGTTAACGACTTTCCTTCTTTGCACTAATGCTGCCCCATTAGGTTCAATGGGGATATTTTTCTGTTGCACTTTTTATAAAGCTTTTGGAAACTCTGCATGGGTAAGAAAGGACAGGGACTCTGGAAGACTTTTTAGTTCACAGTTGATGTATGGAAAGGGATTTTTTTTATACAAGAGATGGGCTTCCTATTTTATCCCCCTTCCCTTTAGGACTGATTCTTTCCATCTTTCCACATTTAATTTAATGCCTACTTGCAGGAAACAGCTTTGTAGATTTGCCGAGACAGCTGAGCTGACCGTGAGGCTGCCAGAGGCAGCCTCCTCAACTGGTGGATTAGTGGGGGTGCCCGTTTCTATCTGCCCCCTTCCACCTCCTGATCACTGGATTCAGAAAGGAAGAGGGGAACAGAACAACAGAAAAGAGAGATGGGCTAGAGCGTCAGAGACACTCAAACCCACTAGTCTTCTCAAGGCTTCCTCTTCTGCTCCATTCTTGTCTTTGAATCAAGTGAGCAGGAGGAGTGGGTGCATGGCTGAGTGGGTGGAGGGAGCCTGCATTTGACATGGCACACCAGGGGCTGGGAAGCCTTGTGCTAGTCCTGTTGGGAAGGCTTCACTGTTTGAAGTTTCCCCGCTGCTTCCAGCTTAGCTTCATCTTCCTTCAGACATGCTCTTTTCTTCTTTCATGACGTTGAGATCAGCAGGAAAAGCACACGATGTAGTTCCTCTGTGTGTATAAGACTCTGTTCTATAAACAAGATATTTTAAAAACCTTTGTTATTTGTGTCATGCTCTCCAACTCCTCCCACGTGTTTTAAGGTCGCTTGAGAATCTCATAATCCAGTTTTCTTTGTCTTCCCCCCCTCCCAGGTCAAGCAGCCCAACTTTGCTCTTTAAAACAAATCTATCAACTTATTTATATTTTCAGCATATGCCAAAAGCTTTATTTAAGAGGAACACTTACCTTAAAAAAATATTGTATTTTTGCTAGTTGTCCACATGAGATTAGCTTCATTAGATGGTAAACTTTATTCTGGGAGTGGGTCTTAGAGTTTCTTATCCCCTCTACCAGAAATCAAATTATTTGAGTACAAGGAAAATACAGAAGAGATTATTTCAAATGGGGTCCACTTTTCTTATGTCTTTATTATTATTATAGTTATTGTCTACAAAGAGAATGATTTATCCAGAGCACTCAAAATTCATCTTTTTAAAAACCAAACAAACCATAAACAACTAATTTTATGTGTTGTCGAGGTGGGCAAAGCACAGAAAAGACATTCCATAGATTGTATGTTTGATAATTCTTTATTAGAAATAAATTTGGGAGATGAGTAAAAAAAATTATATATACATATATATATATATATAATATATATAAGATGCACTTTTGTGAGGGGAGGGGCTTTAAATAAATAAATATATAATTAGAAAGCTGCAACAGTTCTTTTGTTCTTGTATATATGACCCACTTTTTAAAATGTAATAATTGGAATATTGATAGCATTTTTTGTCTTATTTTTTTTAAATAAAAACTCCAAAAAAGTTAGACACAGTATTCTGAATCAAAGACGTAAAGCAAGCTAATAAAAAGGGTAGCGGTTAATTGTTGTGATCCAAAGAGCTGTTTCAGGGGTGACCAAGACTTGGGCCACCCCCAGGTGAAATGTTTGACTTTTTTCATTTAAGAATAGAGCCCTCATGCCAATTTACAAAGTGTGTTTGATCATTGTCCTTCATGGTATGACGAGGCAGGAGGTCAGCAGTTCAAGAAACAGAAACCAAACATTCCCTTGTAGGGTGAAGAAATAATTGTGTGGTACTTTGGATCCCAACCATACAGGAGTTGGGCAGCTCCTGTAGCATCAGTCAATATAAGATGCTCTTCCTTGGAATAACTTCCAAAGAAACCTGAATTAGAAATAAATGTACCTAAAGTCAATTCACACATCAAACATATTATTTCCAGATGTTTTGTTTGCTCATATTTTTGCCTGCCTGGAAATAATATTAAAATGGTAAAAGACCTGAAATAGTACCTGAGATTGATCTGTGTACTTTATTTCTAGTATGCCGAGTTGCCTAGAATAATTCCTGAAAAATTTGCCTTTAGATTACTTTGCAAGTTTTGATTACTGCAACTCTATTTTTTTTTTCTTCACATGTTACTTGGATTTTGATGTAGCAGCCTGGTCTTGTGAATCTCCTGATGCCTGGACATATTCTGACTCAGAAGGGGTTTTTGTGACAATGACAGGCTGCCTTGATGCATGCCAAGGTGTTCACAAGACTGTGGGTCCCTGCAGCAAAGCCCACTTGTAACTCTGTGTCCATACAACATTTAGTTGTATGTATGTGCTCAAATTTCCGGGTAAGGGTCGCCTCTTGCGATACAGGATTTAAAACCACTTGAAACTGTCTTTGTGGGGCAAATTCCCAGCATGGCAAGTGATGAGAAGCAGTTCTGAGATCCTCTTACATGCATTTATTTGGGAATAGGTACTATTGAGCTCAGTGGGACTTACTTCCAAATAAATATGCTTAGGTTTTGGTGTACATTGTAGCCTTAAACCCATTGACTCAGCTTTCCCTTTGATATTATGACCACTGTCCAAGGTCTAAGAAAGCCAGTCATGATATAGAATGCTTCGTTTTGGGCTGTATCCACAGAGCAGTGTACCAATAACATATCCACAAATAATGGTACACGCACAAATAGTGGTTCTCCACACCATTGAGGATGTGCACTATTGGTGTATGGATTCAAGAATAGGACAGCAATAATGGAGGTAATTATATCTGTACAAGATTTGTTTGCATTTGATTCTTTTATGGGCAGAGTGGGTTTCTGTTTTCTTGCCCTTCTTGACCCCATCCAAGTCAACAACAAAACTCTCATTGCCTTTAGAAGCCCCCCCCAATATCCCAAATGCAACTGACATAGAGCGCAATCATAACCTGGAATTAGGCCAGCACAGTTAGGCTAGCAAAGTTTGGCTGGGACAAAGGCCACCGTAAAGCACATTTGGAACACTCTCAGTGTTAGGGGGGGATGGAATGTCTCTGTGCTGACTCCTCTGAGTCTGAGAGTGGTCCAAACATACTTTACGGTGTCCCTGGTGCCAGCCAAACTTTCCGGGCCTAACTGCCGGCCTAACTCCAGGTTAGGATTGTGCCCATAGATCCTTACAGCTTTGTATCACAACAGTGTCACTGTTTAAATCCAAGATGCCCAATCCATAACTGTTAATCATCCCCTGAAAGAATAAAAGCGTTTCTCATTTTATATTTTTATCTTCTTTCCCCTCTCCAAATTTCCAGAAGTTACAATTTTGCTACAAAGGATGTTAAGGAGGGCGACATTAATAGTGGTAGAAAGAGGTAAAAAAAGTGTTTTAATATGAATATAAAATATTGCTTGTTTGGTTATGGTTTTCCCCCACTCCTATTCCCAAATCTTCTGCAGTTTGAATTTGTAGACCTGAAGATAGCTTTTTATACCATTGCTTTTGATTAGTTCGCTAATGGCATTTTTGGGGGTGGCGGTTTTGATAGGGCTGAACCTGTTATGGATTCTAGATGGGTGCTAAATTATAGGTGGAAGTTGACTAGATTCTACTGCCCCCTTCAACTCTGGGAATAACTTTTTACCTTGGAAAGAGTCCTCTTTCTAAAACTCCTAACCAAGCCATTAGGTTCTTCCCAAGAGGCTCCTGGGAGCATGGGAAGAAGGAAGCCATTTTCCCCCCAATTCCACTGTGCCTCATGACTTTGCTCCGACTAACTCTGGCTATTACCTGACAAGCTCCCTCTTGAGATGTGTTGGGCCCCCATGTAACTAACCAGTTCCAAGTTGGTGGTGGTGGGGCGAAGATTGGGCAGACCAATAGCACCGCCATGAGGGCAGTCCCAACTCATCTCATGCTTTGCAGTGCCACCTCGTCAAAGACTAATCTTTTGAGTCAGGAAGGTGCTAGGGGCCTGTCACAGCCAGGGGTTAAGAAGGCCAAAAAGAAAGGCCAAAAAGAGCTTGTGTATGTTTGTAGATATTACTGAAGTTCACAATTGGTCTCTTGGGGTCCCTAACAAATAAGTAATAGAAGGTGCCTTGGGGGCGGGGGATTGGTTGAAATTTGGGATAGAAGATGAAAAGGTTTTCTCTCCCTATATATAATTGACAAGTTTGTTGTAACTTCAAAGTAGTTCCCCCCCCCGCCCCATCCGCCATCAGAGCAGCAGTTCCATTCTTGGCTCCGCTGCCTTGAAAATTATCTTGGAGAATGTTTGACTTCCATTGCTAAACATTGTTACTCATTATAGCTTCTTTTCCACCACTTTCTTCCCAGGAACCATGAGAACTTCTTTGGGAAAAAATGCTCATTTTCTAGTGGGGGGAAAAACAAAGGGGGTATCTACCGTACAAAATGAACCTACTTTGAAACTGGTTTAACTGGCTTGGCTTCTCCCACCCACAGCCCAAAAGAATCCTGGAAAATGTAGTTTTCTGTTTGTTAATCCAAAGGATTCTTGGTTCTTCTCCAAAATGGCTGCTCTCAGGGTTACTTTCTTGGGAGTCTGGAATGTTAAACGATCTTGAAACTGTTAAACAATTTTGTGAGGTAGATACACCATGAGCATTCCTAAAGTTCATTGGAAAAAACTATGATAGTTTTAAAACATGGTGTGTAGGTGTGGCCTTGGTTCTGTTCCTTATTTCCATGCTTAAAATCCCTTAATCCAGTGTCCATCAAGGCCTCAAACAGCCACCCAATTTTGGGGCATGTGAAGGCCTGATGCACATTTTTTCCCTTCCCTGCAAAAAATATTCCCCCAGCTTAAGAGTAAGCAGCTGCTTGTTTAATAAGCATACCTATTTCTGTGCTTCCTTCTCATTGAATTGTCTTTATATTAGGAGTGAGGTATTCCTCAGTCCACCTCTTTTCCTGCAGCAAATCTGCAGGCCTCATCTGCCCCCACCCACCCCAATCATTTTCTCCTAAATGGCAATGGATCCTGTGGACACAGGAACGTGGTCAAGTTTCTCTGTGCTGAGAAACTCCAATTTCTCTCTTTACCATTTTTTTCTCTTCCTTTCTTTTTAATTTCCTTCAAATTGGCAATGAACATTTTTTTCCACTGCTATTAACTCCCCTCCCCCAGGAAAATTAATTTTAGGAAGGAGTTGAGAATTTGTTGGGAGGCCTTGGGTTTTTTTTCATATTAAATTTAAAAATTGTTATTTTTGATGGACACCCGGGTCAAACTATCCAACACTAATTTCAGGCTCATGGGGGAGAGAAATAACCTTTCTCTTTCCCTGGATATCTTGTGTTTAACAGAAGAGCGAAAATTTACAAAAAAACAAAAAATAGTTGCATTGATTTTCTTCTATTGTTCAGGACTGGTTGTTGACTAAAATTAAATCAATTGTATGTTTTTTTCCATATATTGTACTGTAATAGAGAACTGTTCATTCTTTGCACTAATAGATTTCTTTTCTCTCGAATCTTGGTCTTGTCTCCATTTACTGGTATTCCTCCCCCCTCCTTTATCTGAGCAACCATGGGTTTGGGTGTACTCATTGGACAGCATTGCCTTTTGGGTGCTTACTTGCAAACATGCGCCATACACTAACATTGAAATGCAGACTGCATTGCAGGCCCAGATGAGATTGGAACCTCTTGGCTTGTTAAAATGATTTAATATAGAATATTATTAAAGCAGTCACTCGATGGAAGAAATCTTTGTCCCTTAGCTATTTGCCTTCTATGGAGGCAGAAGCCTTGAGGCTTCTAGCTTCTAGTGTAGTATCTACACTGATTGGCAGTGGCTCTTTGGGGTTTCAGACGGGGGGGGGCTGTACCTGGAGATGCTACCAGGGATCAAACCTAGAACCTTCTGCATGGAAATCAAGTGCTCTGCCCTTCCGGTTTAAAGCAGGATTCAGAAGAAGAGCGTATCCTTTGCAGGGTTGGTGGTATGACACAACGTTGTTGGAACAGTTACCAAGGGCTCTCAAAAAGACCAGCTGCCTGTCTCAGAGACCACATCTGCATCCATGGCTTTTGGGCACTGGCAAATGCCAAGTGGCCAAGAACAAGGGTCTCCAAATTACAGCCTGGAAGCCAAATCTGGATCACCACAAGATTTTATCTAGCCCTCAGCAATGTAAAATATTTGAGATGGTTACTCATTATATATCATTTCTCAGTTTAAGCATGGCACTTTTTTCTTTGTAAATGTCACATTTCTCTTTTGTTCTGAATCATATCATGCTGATTACAAAAAAGATCCACGTAAAACTTATTCATTCATTTAGATTTCATTCATTTATGAAACTGAATCTTTTGGCCTGCGAAAATGTGTAAAATATACGATGTGGCCCTTGTACTGAAAAGTTTAGAGACCCCTGGCCAAGAGGATTGTCCCATTGTTGCCTCTGGTCTCCTGTTCCAGGTGCAAATGGGAGCTTCTGTGATGATGGTGTGGTTGAAAGTGGCCTTTTGCCAGTAGGGGGTTCAAGACCAAGGGCATCTGGAGTATGCCCTCTGACATGATCTCTTCCCTCTTATCCCAGCCACTAAGGCAAGCACAACCATGAACCTGGGGGGCAGGTCATCTAGGTAAGAGGGGCCCCTCGAGGAGAGCTTACCAAGAGCTGCTACAAACATGGAGCCAGCCAAGATTACTTCCTTGTTTGTAGATGATATAAACAATTATCCTAACAGGCACCGTCTTAGAAGAGTCAATTCCTCCTGTGTGTGAGGAGGAGGAAGATGACTCCATCTTCTGGAATGGCACTTGCTATCCAAAGGTAGGTACGCACACAGAAAAATAGTTACATGTATTCAATCTGCTGTCTGATTAATTGGGATGCTTTTTTAATTATCACAGGATTTTTAATTGGTTGATTAATTAACTGCATCCCTAATCATCATAATGATGAATTGTGCTTCTTTTACTGGCACCTTCATTGCCTTAGGATGCTTTTGTGTGAATGGTGGCAAAAACTGCAAAAAAATAAAATTCTGATTTATTAATTACTAGCTTTCATGTACCCGGCTTCGCCCGGGTGTTTATATGTGCCATCCCCGACCCCCAGCTACTCACCAGGCATACAGATTATTATTATTATTATTTATTTGATTTTTACCCCGCCTTTTTGCCCGGGGGCACTCAAGGCGGCATACAACATAAAAAATACAATATAAAATCAACATTAAAAACAATTAAAAACAATGTTAAAAACAATACAACAAAATTAAAAACAGATACAATTTAAAAAACATGTCCAGTGGATCATAAAATTATAAAAATACACAAATACACAAACCAGCCAGCCTGTCAACAGTTAAAAGCTTTATGGAATAAAAAGGTCTTCAGCCCCCGCCGAAATGTAAACAAAGAGGGAGCAGTTCTCAATTCTAAGGGGAGGGTGTTCCAAAGTTGGGGGGCCACCACCGAGAAGGCCCTCTTCCTGGCCGCCGCCCCTCTCACTTCTCCTGGTGGCGGCACAGTCAGAAGGGCCCCCCCAGATGATCTAAGAGTACGGGTTGGATTATATGGAAGAAGGCGGTCCCTCAAATACCCTGGACCCGAGCCGTAAAGGGCTTTAAAAGTCAAAACTAGCACCTTGAATTGGGCCCGGAACAGAACTGGCAGCCAGTGCAGTCGCCGAAGCAGCGGCCCGACAGAGTCAAACCGACGTGCCCCAGCAACCACCCGAGCCGCCGCGTTCTGTACTAATTGTAATTTCCGAACCGTCTTCAAAGGCAGCCCCACGTAGAGCGCATTGCAATAATCTAATCTAGATGTCACTAGGGCGTGGGTCACTGTGGCCAGGTCCGCACAGCTCAGGTACGGCTGCAGCTGGCGAATCAGCCGAAGCTGAGCAAAGGCTCCCCTGGCCACAGCCGCCACCTGGGACTCCAGGTGTAGCTGTGAATCCAGGAGAACCCCCAAGCTGCGAACCTGCTCTTTCAGAGGAAGTGCGACCCCATTCAGAGCAGGACGATAGTCCAATACCCGAGCTGTGGATTTCCGAACCAAAAGCACCTCTGTCTTATCCGGATTTAATTTCAGCTTGTTCGCCCACATCCAGCCCCCAACTGCCTCCAGACAGCGATCCAGGACCTCAACCGCCTCCTCAGAATCAGGGGGAAAGGAGAGATAAAGTTGGGTGTCATCAGCATATTGATGGCACCCCACTCCAAACCCCCGGATGACCTCTCCCAGCGGTTTCATGTAGATGTTAAACAGCATGGGGGATAAGATGGAACCTTGCGGCACCCCAAACCTAAGAGGTCGGGGTGCCGAACAAGCGTCCCCCAGCACCACCTTCTGGGATCTGTCAGCCAGGAAGGAGCGGAACCACTGCAAAACAGTGCCTCCAAGCCCCAGCCCGGCCAGCCGACCCAGAAGGACACCATGGTCGATGGTGTCGAAAGCCGCTGAGAGGTCCAGCAGGACTAACAGGGTCGCACTTCCCCTGTCCATCCCCCGGCGAAGGTCATCCACCAAGGCGACCAAGGCAGTCTCGGTCCCAAACCCCGGCCTGAAGCCAGACTGGAATGGGTCCAGATAATCCGTTTCCTCCAGTACCCTCTGAAGCTGGGACGCCACCACCCGCTCAATCACCTTGCCCAGAAATGGGATATTCGAGACTGGCCGAAAGTTGTTTAAATTGGTGGGATCCAGGGAGGGCTTCTTCAGGAGGGGGCGAACCATCGCCTGCTTCAAAGCAGGCGGGAGCACCCCCTCCCTCAGAGATGAATTCACCACCCTCCCCATCCACTCGGCCAGCCCTCCCCGGGCAGCTCTAATTAGCCATGCCGGGCAAGGGTCGAGCGGGCAAGCAGCAGGTCTCACACTCCAGAGAATCCTGTCCACATCCTCAGGCTCTACAAGCTGGAAAGAATCCCAAATAGTAGGATAGACAAGTTCCCCAGGGACATCACTAGATATGCCCACAGCGGCGTCCAAGTCATGTCGAATCTGATCGACCTTATCTGCAAAATATTTTGCAAACTCGTCACAGCGAGCCTCCGTGTGCTCCTCCCCACCAGCAGGGGGGGCGAGATGTAAAAGACTACGGACCACACGGAAGAGCTCAGCCGGACGGTTCTCTGCAGATGCAATGGTGGCAGAGAAGTGTGCCCTCTTAGCCGCCACCACTGCCCTGGAATAAGCTTTTAACTGGGCCCTGGCCCGTGTACGATCAGATTCGGCACAAGTCTTTCGCCACCGACGCTCTAGTCGTCTGCCCTGCCGCTTCATCATTCGTAGCTCCTCAGAAAACCAAGGAGCCGTTCTGATTCTGCGACTGGGCAGAGGACGCTCAGGAGCGATCTCATCCAGTGCCCTGGCCATCTCCGTATTCCAGAGATCGACCAGGGCACCGGGTGAGTCTCCAACTCTGGCAACAGGAAAATCCCCCAGAGCCCTCAGGAATCCGTTTGGATCCATCAGCCTCCGAGGGCGGATCATAGAATGCGATCCCCCGCCATTGCGGAGGTGAGAAGCTGCAGCAAGCCTAAATCCCACCAGACAATGATCTGTCCATGACAAAGGAGTGATCTCAATGTCCTCCACCTCCAGATCATCATCAGCCTGCCCCGCAGTAAACACCAGGTCCAGCGTGTGTCCCGCATCATGCGTCGGGGCAGATATTCTTTGAGACAGACCCATGGTTGCCATGGAGACCATGAAATCCTGAGCCGCAGCTGTCCCCGGGGCCTCGGCATGGACATTGAAGTCCCCCAACACCAATAGGCGGGGGGACTCCAACACCACGCTCGAGACCAACTCCGTCAGCTCAGGCAGGGAGACTGCTGGGCAGCAAGGCGGGCGGTACACCAACAGAATCCCTGTTCTGTCTCGCCCCTCCAACACAACGCGAAGGCACTCAAACCCAGTGGACTGCTGGACAGGGTATCTGGTGAGACGGATGGAGTCCCGATAGACCATTGCAACCCCGCCTCCCCGCCCCTGTAGTCGTGGCTGCTGAAGTACCCGGAAACCCGGTGGACAAATCTGGGAAAGATTGACCCCACCCAGCTCATCCAGCCAGGTCTCCGTGATACATACCAGGTCGGCTTTCTCCTCCAAGATTAAATCCTGGATTAGAGAGATCTTATTATTCACCGACCTGGCATTCAGAAGCAGCAGCTTCAGACTCAGGGGACTGTTGCCAGGATTTCCAAGGGTCAGAGGGATGAGGGGAGGGCCAGAAAGAGGGACAGTCTGTCTACGACTGACCCTCCTTCTCCTGTAATGTCCGGCCCAGCCCCCACCGCCATATCTTCCACGACCCGTAACTCTACTGATGGTGGCCTCCCTCCCCTCCCCTGAGCTCCCTCGAAGAGTCAAACACATAATTCCGGCGGGAGCGACCTACAAGCCAACCACCCCAGCACAGATACAAAAAACTAAAACACAGACACACACACACTCCCCACCAACAACCAGTGCAGCAGCCCTCACCCCCCTCACACTGAGGCTTAGGCTGCTGCAGGCCTCTGCCTCTCTCTCACCAAGGCAAAGGCCTCACTCCGTCCCTCCCTGCCCCCCTCTCACAGAGGCAGGGATACCATTCACCCTCCTGGCCAGACTCTCACTCTGGCCAGGAAGTCACACTCACACTATCACTCACTCCGTTAAAAGCTGGTGTTGGCTTGTCGACAGGCGGCTAAGCTCTAAAAAATAAGGGCGTGGCTGGAGCTAGATGATCCACGGCGAAGATGAACAGGAAGGCAGGCAGGAAGCAGCAACAGCAGGTGTTCCGGACTCCAGGCTCCGCTCCGCTCTGGCAAAGCCAAAGGCCTTGAGCTGGTGACTGACCTGTAGGGAGCAGAGCCAAATGGTGCCTGAGTTTGCCGTCCGGCCCCCAGCACAGCTGTCCCAATTAGTAGCTCCTCTCCCCAATTAGTAGCTCATCTCCTAAACAGATGGCCCATTTATATGTCCCATCCCTGCCCCCCCCCTCACATGTGTGCCCAGGTGTTTATATGTCCCATCCCTGACCCCACCCCCACTCACATGTGTGCCCGGGTGTTGATATGTCCCATCCCTAACCCCACCCCCACTCACATGGGTGCCCGGGTGTTGATATGTCCCATCCCTGACCCCACCCCCACTCAC